>JAABKJ010007545.1:249847320-249912205 GCA_011634705.1 Andricus grossulariae | reverse complement strand
CAACACTTTCAAACTAAAAAGTTAATTTTTCAACAAACATGTAATTGACCTACTTTTTTGAGTCACTAGTTACAATTTCTAGATGAAGTAACTTTAAGATACCCAAAAAGTTACTTCTAAAATTCACGTAACAATTTTGAGTATCATGGCCCAAAATGCTTCAAATTTTGGATAATACACTTTTCGCATGATTCAATTTGAAGCACCTCAAATTCCTAGTATATCAAGTAAAATTATTACAAAAAAAAAAAAAAAAAAAAAAAAAACAATTTTCAACTGAAATGATCCATTTTTAACTAAAAAACTAAATTTTTAACAAATTAGTTTAACTTTTAACCATATAATTGCATTTTCAACCAGAAAAGACAAATTTACAAGAAAATAGCTGAACCCTCACAGAATTTTTTTATATGTAATTGGATCAGTGTTGGATAAGTTACTTTTTTGAGTAACTAGTAACAATTGCCAGATAAAGTAACATTAGGATATCTGAAAAGTTCCTTTTGAAATTCAGGTAACAATTTTAAGTATTTTGGCCCAAAATGTTTGAAATTTCGGACAATACACTTTTCGCATGATACAATTTGAAACGCTTCAAATTCCTGATATTTCAAGTAAAAATATTGCATTTTCAACAAAATAGATGACTTTTTAACAACCTAGTGGAATATTTAGCAGAATTTTGGTTACCGGAAAAAATGAATTTTCAAAATAAAAAGAATACTTTGAAACAAAAGAGTTGAAATAGTTAAATTTTCTACCGATTTCAAACCAAAAAGACGATCTTTCAACAAAAGAGATTAATGCCCAACAAAAAATTTAATTTTTAACGTAATAGTTGAATCTTCTGCCCCCACCCCCTAAAAAAACTATTTGAAACAAAATAATTGAATTTGTAACCAAAAAACTAATTTTTTAACAAATTATTTTAACTTCTAACAATATAGTTAAATTTTGAACCAGAAAAGACATATTTTGAAAAAAATAGCTGGACCCTTACAGAATTTTTTTTCTACCGAAAACACGAATTTGCAATCCAAAAACAACACTTTTCAACTAAAGAGTTAAGTTTTCAACAAACATGTAATTGGATAATTGTTGGATAATTTACATTTTTTCAATACCTAGTTACAATTTCTAGATAAAGTAACTTCGAGATAACTAAAAAATTACTTTTAAAATTCAGGTAACAATGTTACGTATCATGGCCCAAAATATTTGAAATTTTGGACAGTACACTTTTCGCATGAATAAATTTGAAACGCTTCAAATTCCTAATATTTCAAGTAAAAGCATTGCATTTTTAACAAAATCAATGTCTTTTTAACAAAGTAGTTGCATATTTAACAGAAATTTGTTTACCGGAAGAAATGAATTTTCAAACTAAAAAGAATACTTTTAAACAAAAGTGTTGTAATAGTTGAATTTTCTACATCTTTTAAACCGAAAACACGATCTTTCAACAAAAGAGTTAAATGTCTAACAACAAAGTTAATTTTCAACCTAATAGTTGAATTTTCCTCCCCCCTAAAAAAAAACAATTGTAAACAAAATAGTTTAATTTTTGATTCAATTTGAAGCACTTCAAATTCCTAGTATTTCAAGTAAAAATATTGCATTTTTAACAAAATATATGACTTTTTAACAGCCTAGTTGAATTTTCAAGCCAAAAGTATTATTTTTCAAAATAAGTTACTTTTCAACCTAATACATGAATTTTCAACTAAATGGTTTAATTTTCATTCCGTGAATATTAAATTTCCAACAAAAAAGTTAATTTTCAACGAAATAGTTGAATTTTCTGCTATTTCCAAACCAAAAAGACAAACTTTCAACAAAAGAGTTAAACTTCAAAAAAAAAAGTTAATTATCAACCTGATGGTTGAATTTTCTTCCCCCTCCAAAACAAAAAACAAATTTGAAACAAAACATTTGAGAGTTGAGTGTTTTTTTTCAAAACAACTGATTTTTGGATTCCTAATGTTCCTGAGCTTTTTTTTCAAAAATAAATTTTTGCACAGATTGACTTGTTAATATTGTGTTTCTAATTTTCTTCTTAAAAAAATAGATGAATTTTCAACCAAAAAAAAAAAAGAATTTTCAACCAAAAAACAAAATTCAAAAAAGATTTTTCAGCTACTTTTTTCAAACAAACAGTTGAATTTTTCATCAAAAACTATTCAATTTTTTTCCAGATGAAATGAATTTTCAAACTAAAAATAACACTTTCAAACCAAAGAGTTGAATTTTCAAGCCAAAAGGATGAACTTTCAATACAAGAGTTAAATTTCCAGCAAAAAAGTTAAATTTTGAATTAATAGTTGAATTTTCTCTGCCCCCCCCCCACACCCAAAAAAAGGATTGGAAACAAAATAGCTGAATTTTCAACAAAAAAATGAATTTTCAACGAAAATGATGAACTTTTAACAAAAAATCTAAATTTTCAACAAATTTGTTTAACTTTTAAGCATATAGTTAAATTTTCAACCAGAAAAAACAATTTTTCAACAAAATAGTTGTACTTTCTACCAAAATAGTTTAATTTTTAACAAAATACATGAATTTTCAATCAAAATATATGAATTCTCAAAGAGAAATATAATATTTAATATTATTCCAACCAAAGAAGATCTTATTTTGAAATCACAGATAAATTTAACGAAATACTCCTTAACCAATTCAGATTAATTTTCTACCAAAATACTTGAATTATCAACAAAAAAGATCAGATTTTTTACCAAAAAGATAAATTTTAAAGCAAAAAAGCCAAATTTGAAACTAAGAAAAAAAATTCACTGAATTATTCAATTTTAAAGCCAAAAAGACTAATTTTCTACAACATAGTTGCATTTTCAACAAAGTAGTTAAATTTTCAACCAAAATAGATGAATTCTCAATAAAAAATATAACAGTTGATATTTTAACCCTGAAACATTTTAATTACAAATAAAACACAGATGAATTCAACAAAAAAATCCTTAACCAAATGAGATTAATTTTCTGCTATAATAGATGAATTTTAACAAGAAAAAAATTAGATTTCTTCACCAAAAGAGATAAATTTTCAAACGAAAAAGCCGAATTTGGAATGAAATAAGAAACAACAATTACACTGAACTATTCAATTTTTAAACCAAAAAACGAATTTTCTACAAAACAGTGGCATTTTCAAACCAAAAATATGAATTTTCAACAAGAAAGTTACTTTTCAACCAAATAGTTGAACTGTCTACGAAAATTTTGTAATTTTGAATAAAATACAAGAATTTTCTATTATGTAATTAAATTGTTAACCAAATATTCAAATTTTCAAAAATAAAGTTTATTTTCAGCCAAGAGAGATGAATTTCCATAAAAAGATGACTTTTCTGCTATAAAAGATGAATTTTTAAACCGAAAGAACGAATTTTAAACGAAAAGGTTAAATTTTCGACCAAAAAAGATCATTTTTATAAAATAGATACTTTTTCAACAAAGTAATTGAACTTTCAACAAAATAGTAGTTTTTTCACCAAAATAGCTAAATTTTTTTACCAAATATCTGAATTTTTAACCTACAAAGGTGAATGTTCAAACAAGAAGATTCATTTTCAACCAAAAGACGAATTTTCAACTAAATAGTTGAATTTTAAACTAAAAAAAAGATCAGTTTTCAACAAAAAATGGAACGGTTAAATTTTCACTTAAAAAAAAACTAATTTTCAAGAAAACTAAAAATGAATTATTAACCACAGTTTTAAAACTAAAAAGTCGAACGTTTTATAAAACAGTTGGCTTTTAAATCGGAAAAGACAAATTTTTGACAAAAAGGCTAATTTTCAACAAAAACAAAACGAATTGTCAACCGGTTAAATTCAACTAAAAATACGAATTTTTAATAAAATACTTGAATACTCAACCAGGGTTATGAATTTAAAAAAAAAAAAAAAAATTAATTCTCTATCCAAACAGACAAATTTTTCACAAAATACATAAATCTTTTACCAACAGTTGAAAATTTAAACTCATAAAGGAAAAATTTTCAACCAAAAATGGAACAGCTACATTTTTAGATGAAAAATTAATTTTTAACAAAAAAAAATGAACTTTCAACAAAATAGGTAAATTTTGAAATATCTCTTTTCGAAAAGCTCCCTATACACAGCCAGGATTTGATAAAGGGATGGGTGTGAAAGGCTGAGCAGAAAGTAGGTTACTACTTACAGGGAAAAATTAGGATAATGTAAGCCAGAACACTTATAGATGCCAGTTAAAAATTGATATTTTTCACTGTAACGAATGATGTATTTTGTGCAAATTTGCCTTTTTTGGTTGAAAACTAATCATTCGAATTAAAAATTAAACTATTCGGATAAAGTAGAATTAGTTTGTTAAAAATCCATTTTATTAGTTGAAGATCTCTTTGGTTGAGAAAATAAACTAATTTCTCAAAATCCCGTTTTTGTTGTTGTTGAAAACAAATTTTTTCAACTGAAAATTTGAATCAACTTTCTAGTTGAGCATTTATATTTTCGGGTTGAAAATTTAACTGTTTTCTAGAAAATTCGTTTTTTTGTTATGAAAATTCAACAGTTTAGTTAAATTCTTTTTTCTCTCTCAACTAAAAAATCTTTTTTTCTTAGAAAATTCAACTCTTCTATTGATAATTCGTCTTTTGGATTTAAAAATTCATCTTTTTGGTAAAAATTTGATTCTTCTTGGTTACAAATTTCACTGTTATGTAAAAAATGTATCCATCTTTTTCGGGAATTAGATTATTTTGTTGCAAATTCGTCTTTGGTGATTGAGGATTCAAATATTTTCTTCCAAATTCGTATTATTTAGATGAATTTACCCGATTAAACATTTTTTCCTTCTGTTAAAAATTATTTTTATAAGCTAAAAATTTGAATATTCCATTTTTGGTTGACAATTTATCTTTATATTTAAGGTCGACTGTTTTTAATGTAAATTAAAATCTTTTCTGTGTTAAAATAACAACTAATTGATTAAAAGTGGAACCTCTCTGTTAGAAATTCATTGTTTTAACGATTGATGATTTTGTTGAAAAATTCAACTATTTTTTCGAAAAAAAAAGAAGAAGGGTAGGGTGGAAACAGTTTGAAAAATAGCGTTATATAGTTTTTGAACAGCCCCTCTAAACGATACATAATTTCTTCTGTGATAATTTATTTTTAATTCTGGTATACATTTGTCTAAATAGAATAAAAACTGATATAAAAAACGTGTCTAACTGAGAATGCCGAGCGATTAACAAAAATTCCCCAACCCTAATTTTTAAGTAGTAACGTCCACAAAAAGTGGGACAAATAAATGCGCATTAGTCAGCATGATAGGCTACACTTAGACACGCTGTATGAAAACACTGAAAGAGAACCTAAATATGTTGAAAATTGCAAATTTAATTTCAGAATTCAAATGATTATTGTTGAAAATGACCGAATATTGTAAATATTGTGTGAAATCCAAAAGATTTTTATTAGCAATAGCAATTTTAGACGAAAAACTCTAAATAACATAACAAAAAATTGTCCAGGATTGTAAATATTTTTTTCAATTATAATCATTGTTTTCAATTCTAATGATTTCTGTTTAAAATGACCAATTTCTCCAAAAAATATTTTTCAGTATTTCAAGTTTCCAATAAATTAATAAGTACTCAACACTTCTGAGAGAGCACTAATATTAATGTTGCAAAGTGAATAAAAATTTGTTAGCATCAACATATTTAATATGGTAAACAATGAAAGTAGTAAATTTCAATTGAATTTTATTCTCATGAAAAGTTATAATAATGATTGAACTTAACGTTTAATTGAAATGAAATATAACAATTTTAATTTTGAAGCAACAAAAAATCTAATTTATTTTGGTTCGTTTTAAAACCAGTGAAAAATCGGAAAATTTATGAAAATTAATTATGTTATAACAAATAACGATTGTGACAAATATGTCGAATATTTTTGTATTCGTAGCAATTTACATTTCTAAAGTATATAATGAAAAGCATAAATAAATATGTTGATGAAATTATGTAATAAAGTGTATTTATGAACAATATTGAATTGGAAACAATTAAGGTAAATAACTAAAGCCGTTTGTCAAAAAGGGGCCTAAACACTGACATTTCGAGAAAAATAAAAAAATAGAAATAAATATGAATTATTAATTGTATGGATACATTAGAATCAGGCTAGTTTACTTTCATATCTTTTAAATTTTTATATGATCATTATTTTGTTAAAAATTCAACTATTTTGGTAAAAAATTAAACTATTTGGATGCAAATATAATTTTTCTCAAATTAACTTTAATTGTTGAAAATTCTTATGTTTAGTTTGAAAATTCAATCGTTTTGTAGAAAATCTTTATTGGTTGAAAATTCAACTACTCAGTTCAAAGTGGAACTACTACGTTAAAAATGCATTTTTCCGTTTGATGATTCATCCTTTTAGTTGGAAAACTCTTTTTGGTTGAAAATTTAACTATTTCTTAACATTCTTTTTTAAATCAATTTTTTCAACTGAACTTTCAACTATTCCAGGTTTTGTTGAAAAAAATTCTACTTGGGCTAAAAATTCAATTATTAGGTTTAAAATGCATCTATTTTGTTGAAAATGTACTTTTTGGATAAAAATTTATTCATTTTTTGGTTGAAGAATCATTATTTTAGGTAAAAATTAATTTCTTCAGTTGAAAATCGAACTATTCTCTTGAAAATTTGTTTTCTTTTGATTGAAAATTATTTTTTTTTCAAACTGAAAATGTCGCTTCAATTTTTGCTTAAGAATTGATGTTTTTTCAAAATAAAACTTCATTCATTTGGTTGAAAACTGGTCATTTTTGCTTTGCAAATTCAATTATTTTAGTAGAAAATTCATATTTTGGGGTTGAAAAATCAACTGTCTTCTGGAAAATTCGTTTTTAGCGGTCAAATGCAACAATTTGGTTGAAAATTACCTTTTTTGTTGTATATTTATATTTTCGAGTTGAAAATTGGACTGTTTTCTCCAAAAATTGTCTTTTTGGCTTCAGAATTCAATATTTCGAATGAATTTTTGTTTTTTACGGACTAGAAAATCTTATTTGGTTTAAAATTCAACTGTTTTTTCTTTGAAAATTCGATTAATTTGTTGAAAATTATATTCTTTGTTCCTAAAAATTAACGTTTCGGACATAAAATTCATGTATTGATTATTTTATTTTATTATATTACTTTACTTGTTAATTTTTATTTATTTACTTGTATATATCTTTATTTTTTGATTAAGTTATTATTTTAAACTTCAGAATGTAGTAAGAATTGTCACAGAAAAATTAAGAAAAGTCTGGAAATAATTCAATAAAATTTTGTTTGCTGTTTTAATCTACTATAATGAATCTATGTCAACGCCTCGGAAGCAAAGTATGATCGTTTTATTTGTATTATTTATTTATTTATTTAATTTCAATTTTTTTTTTATTTTCAGTTTTATTTTCTTTCCGCATGGATTTGAGTAATTGCCATTCATGAAGTCCTATAATAGCCTGAACCATAATCTTTAAGTAGTCACTTCCAGAAGAAGTGAGACAAATAAATGCACATGATATTCTACGCTTAGGCTCATCCTATGTAAGTATTGAAAGAGAAAAAGGCATGCAGAGTATTATCGGTTCATTTTTCATTTATTTATGAAGCCTAATTTTTAAGTAGTAACGTCCAGAAAAAGCGAGACAAATAAATGCTGATAATAGCAGGTAGAATAATAGGAAGCATTTAGGCATGCCGTATAAAAACACTGAAGGAGAAAAAGGCATGCAAAGTATTATCGGTTTGTTTTAATTTTTTAATGTTATTCCTTCATTTTATGTAAGTTTTTAAAAAATATTGTTTGTTTCATTTTATTTTCCCATGAATTTGAGTAAAGTCGCTTGAAAAGTCATCTGAGTAACAGCCGTTACAACATAAACTTATTCTACACAAAATATATTGTACCCAACGTATACTGATCATATTTTTCCTACTGAAAATATATTCTACACAAAATATTTCCTACACAGAATTCAATACTATTACATTTTTCCTGCACCAAATTTTTTCTACACAGAATATTTGCTACACATTGTTTAATACTGTTATTTTTTTCCTACACAAAATATTTTCTACACAGAATATTTCCTACCCAGAATTAATTATTGTTTAATACCGTTATATTTTTCCAACACAAAATATTTTTCACGCAGAATATATCCTACACAGAAATAAATAGTAATTATTTTATCCTGAAAATATTTTCAAAATAATGTACAAAAAATTATTCTATCCAATATTTTTCCTACACAAAATATTTTCTACACAGTATATGCATATTTTACACAGAATTATATAGTAATATTTTATTATGAAGATATTCTCAAAACATTTTACACAAAAATATTATGTCCAATATTTTTCCTGCACAAAATATTTTTTACACCTCATATTTAAAACAGTGAATAAAATATTTTTTACACAAAGAAGATCCTACAAAAAATGAAATAATTATAGTTTTACTTTAAATATTTTTCCTATGTGCCTGTAAATTGTGAAAAGTTATTATTTGTGAAATAAATGATACAGTAGATGAATTTCAAGGATAAAATTAATCTCACAATTACCGAATGTTGAAAGTTATTCTTCTTTGTTTAAAATATTTGGCAATTATTTAAACAATTTTCATTTGTTCCAACAATTTTTTTTTTTTAAATTTCTAAAAGTTATTATTTCCTGAAATTAATGTCGACGATAAAAGATTTTAAGAGTGATATTTCTTGTCACAGACAATTTGCGATCATTTAAATAATTATTATCACTTGCTTCTTTTTATAGGAAAAATTGAGAAAATTCTTCTTTTTTTCAAATCTCTTGCGCTATATATGTCGCTAATTAAACAGTGTTTATTTTAATAATCAAACCGATCTATGAAAAACAGCTATCAATAACGTAACTAACAAAAAATTGTTTGAAAAAAAGATTATTTTTTATTGATCATAAGTTTTGAAATAAGATGATTAATTGTTTAAATAATTTCAAACTCTCTATCACACAAAATATCATTCTTAGCATTCATTAAATGCATTATCGATTCCAGAAAGCAGTAACTGTTGAAGATTTACAGTGGAAAAAAATTGCTTTTACAAATGCAAATTGTTTAAATAATTGCGAGATATCGTTAAAAATATATTACTTTCAACATTCCTTAATTGTGTAATTATTTCCAAGAAATAATAACTTCTTACGACTAAAGAGAAAGAAATTGTTTGAACAAATACATTTTTTTAAAAATAATTATTAAATATGTTGAAAAATAAATATTATTTCTTCTTTAAATTTCACAAATGTATCATCAATCACGAAAAATAATAATTTTTCACGTATTACAGGCGAAAAAAAATATTTGAACAAATAGTAATTGTTTAAACAACTCAATATTCATTAGAAAATACTTGGGAACTTGTCGTTCATCGAATAAAAATAAATTATGTTGAAAAAGTTTAAAAAAATACCGTCTTTAGAATGAATTTTACAGAAAACTACGATATTCCAATTTTTTGGGGCACTTTCCGGGCATAATATAAAGGGATTGAGGGGGTTGAAATATAAATTTATGTGTAAAAATTATTTTTCAAACACTCCCTAAGAGGGGACTGAACTTCAATTTACAAAAAGGTAATAAGAAGTACTTCTACTTTCAATTTTTTCGAAAAACGAGCTTTTCCCATTTAAAACTCAATGTTAATTTCAAAAGCCCGGGGGCAAGGGTTGATGATGATCGATTTGAAAATAAAAAAATTACGAATTTATTTTTCCAGAAAGGAAACAAAATTGAGAGGGGGGGCATCAATCGCTGAAATTAAATTCTTACAGGTAAAATTTTAGACCGCCCTAATCCTATATGCATTGTTAAGGTCACTTTTATCACTCACCTCCAAGGCATAACTGATATTGTTTTTTTATATTCCCCCTTGGGAAATAATTTGTGTAAAATATGTTTTGTGTAGGAAAAGTTTCACACTTAATATTTTCTTCGAAGATACACTTTTCCTGCAGATAAACCAATTGAAATACTCCCAATACCAAAAGTTTATCGGCCGATGCCAACCGAAGAACAAATTGTATTATCAACATTCGATGGTGACGTCTTTGCAATATTGGACAGTACTTATACTCTTGTTGGGATATATACATACAATCCTCGAATTGTATGTAAAGGGCGGGCAAAAATCAACATGAAAAGCGGCAAAATTACCCCACTGACCGCAGATGAAGTCAAGGAAACTCCGGTAGGCCCCCATCGCCAATTCTTATATGGTTATAGAGTTGAGCATATAAACCACAGTGATGGGTGAGTTACTTGGAAAAACTAGTTATCGTGAAATCACATTTTTTGGTTAATTTCGTAGATTGAATAACGAGAAATATATACACTCGTAACTTTTAGTCACTTTTTCCTCTCATTTCTCTTTTTAGTCACTCTGTTCAGGTGAAATCACTATATTGATTTCGTATGCTTTTCATCGAATTCCCTTCTATTCCCTTAAATTCTCCTGTGGTGAAAAAGTTATGTGCAATTTGAATATAGTGGATAATGACAATGATATTTTTTGTTTGTTTCATACATTTTTCTGTAAGAAAAATTTGCAAACATCAGTGTTTTGTCCACTATATATAAACCATATATAGCTTTTTTACCTAAGCTTAGAAACAGATTTCAATTTTCTGAAAGCAATGGAATATTTTGAATTAATAACATTTTTGCAATGGAAATTTTTTATTTACAAAAATGTTGTCTAATTATATTATTTCCAATTTTCATGAGTTTCATCAAAGTCTCTTGAATTCTTCCAAATGGATTTTAAAATTTGTCTTTAGTTTTTTTTAATTGATCCATATTTCGAAAGTAACTTGAAAATCCCATATTTGTATACTTGCTCTCATTGAAAATTGAATTTGCAATGAATTCCTCTAATAATAAACTCATAGAAAACCTTCTAAAAAGTCAGAAACATTCATGCTTATTTAATGTCACCACTATCCTGGTTTACCTCATATCGGCCAATTTTCTTCTTCTTCTTTTTCCTCTGACAATGAATATTCTTCTGCTAGGTCTCATCCTCCTCCCAAGTCACAACTTGATGTCAAAACCAGGCCTCCTCCTTGTAGGTGCTTGGCGCTACCTACCAGGCTTCCTTCTTCTGACGGATCTGAATATGGACTCGACCAACTTCAATTCATTCGGCTTATTCCAAAAAAGAATCCGAACCAACTATACGAACTTCAAAGATACACATTTCCTACGGATAACTCAATTTTCTTGCACGAAGCAGAGAATCAATATTGGCCTGTGCCAGCCCAAGAACAAATTGTATTAACAACACTTGCTGGCGAAGTCTTTGCAATTTTGGAGAGTAGTGATTATCTTGCTGGAATATATGCATATAATTCTCGCACTCGCTCTAAAGCACGGGCAAAAATAAACATGAGAAGCGGTACGATTACCTTTTTGACCACACATGAAATACGGGAAATTCAAGTAGGCCGCCTTCGTCCGATCATCAATAATTTTAGTGTACAGCATGTTAACCATAATCATCCACTGCATCCAGCCAGTTAAAAGAAATTTCAAACTAGAAAAAGAATTTTGATCCGAAGCCATCTCAAAATATTATGAGTAACGTGTAACTACAAATAATAATACAATCTGATTGGATGACGAAATAGTTTTTGAGAAAAACTATTATCGGTCTATAATAATTGACATGTAATAATTTTCCTATCTCACAAGGTCCCATAAAAGTATCATCCCTGTAGTGCCTGTAGTGCATGCACATTCTATTTCTTGAAAGATTCAAACAATTCTAGTTGTTGCGATTTTCAAAAATAATTTCAGTTAGAAAGAATAGATATAATTATTTTTATACGTAAACAACTAAATTAAAATAAATAATTATGACTAAAACAATCGTTTCAATATTTACGTTTGGGTTTCTCTTTTACATTTATTTGTAATATTTAATATCAATATTTGTAATAATCAAAACTTTATGATTTTTATTCGGAAACGTAGGAATTTTAAAGCTGAAAAAGTCAAGAATCAATAGTAATTACTATCCGTGCACCTAGCGCGCAAGAAGTTTTTTCTTAGCAGTTCAATCATCAATATATTTTAATATATTTCATGATGACGTCTGATAGTTTTGCAATTAACAACAATTTTTAAGAATTATGAATTTCATACTGAGTGATTCACCGCAATGAATCGGTTGAGAAATGTGAAAAAAAGTTCTTGAGCTGATTCTGCAATTAATTCTCTAAATTATTTCCGTAATTTATCAGGATATTTCAAATTTTTCCCCCAGATTCTACTCTTATGTTAAACGTGGTGCAAAAAAGTTGCGAAATTTCGAATAAAGATGGTACATACAACATGATTTTGTAGAATTAGTATCGATTGAATTTCATATAATTATTACTCCGGTAGGCCTCCATCGCCAATTCTTATATGATTGTAGAGTAGAGCATGTAAACCATAGTAAAGGGTGAGTTACATACAAGAAAACTAGTTATCGCACAGAAAAGAATGGTTAGTTGTGACAAGACGCTTTTTATTAGTGGAGATAATATTAGCTGCGACAAATACTTTGTCGAGATAAATTTAAATTAAAAATTTAGAGCTTTTTCGGGTTTCAATCGTGTGCAAAACTACGAAACTTGGCGACGTTTCGTGAACATTGCAGTTCACTTCTTCAGGGCTGACCTGAAACTGAAGTTTCGGGTTATGCTGTTCTTATATAGATTCTCTACAGTGATATTAGTAACGATAATAATCCTATACACAAGAAAATTAAGTAGTCACATTTACCACCAATTTATTTTCCAAGAAATAAAAGTGGTAAAAGTTACAAGTTTTCCTCCTTGGCGACATTGGCAGAACTGAAATCTGAACAGTGCTGCCAGCATTCGCACCGGAACAACGCGTCATGTTCTCGATCGCCGCCATTTCCATCTTAACCTTTTTGTGAATTATACAGTAGTCAAGACCGTGGAGACTATCTAAACTAATATACACTTTATTACTTTATAGTTTTATAAATATTTTATTACTCTAAAAAGTACTGTTTCTCACTACTGCAAGTCTGTACTTTTAAATATTGCAATTATAGTAGTTTTTCACTTACATCCCAATAGGCATGTGGGTCTATTTTGACATGACGTCTTATCAGGACCTGGTCCCCATAGTTAGTTATCAGGACCTTCTGTGTAAAAACTTTCTAGTCTTAATAGTAATGACTGCTAATTTTAATAGTAAGAATTACTACTTCAAGTGGGGAGATTAACTAGTTTATTTGTAAGACTAACTAATTTAAAAGTAAGACTCATTAATTTGAATAGTAAGAACAACTACCTGAAAATATTATGTACCATCGAAAAATGTCTCGACAATTAAGAAGGAAGGGCAACGACTGCCAATCTTGCAAATAAAAGTAGTAGCCTCAACCAGTTTAATAGAAGCGGCATATATTATGAACTGAAGTAGTTGACCCTACTACTTTATTAGTTGTCCCAACCAACTATTTTTTTCAGTGCGTTCAATCACATTTTTTAGTTGAGTTTGGAGATTAAATAACGAGAAATACATACTACACTTATGTCAATCAATAGCCATGGCTACCACACAGTCACAAAAAGGCTTCTTTTAATAAACTAAAACGCAGACTTCAAGAATTTATGAATTGCATTGAATTTTTTTAAATTACTTTCAAATCAGCTCTGAATTCTTTTCACCTTTATTGAAATCCACTGAACTCAATAGATCTTCTTCCGATCGCATGATTTGGATTTCACAAGAATTTCATGGAATTCTTTTGAATTCTCTTGAATTCTTCCAAGGTGAGAAAGATATGTATAATTTGCATATAGTGGGCAAGAAAATTAAATTTTTCACTTGTTTCATTACTTTTTCTTTATGAAAAGAATGAAAATCATGAGTGTTTTGTTCATTAAATATAAACTATATATATCTTTTTCTCCTGGGCTTCGAAATAGACTCTAATTTTCTAATTGAAATTTTTTTACAAATCTTAAAACTAATGTCGTTTATATTTAGGAAAATTACATGAATAATTGATACTTTAGAAATTTTTGCATTTCAAAGGTCTAGAAATGGGCGTTATTAATTTGAAATTGTCTCAGCACTGAAAAAATATGTGCCTGTTTAATATTGAGAATTTTTTAATGAAATCCATGAGAATAATATAATTTTAAATTAGAAGTTCTGGAAATGTCAAAATCTCTCATTTACATAAAAAATACTTTTCGTTTTTATTGTTATCATGAAGAAAAAAAACTGGAGACTTTTAGAGGAACAGAAACATCATTAAAGAGTAATCGCATAAAATTAAGCAAACTGAAGTCTGGTCTGAAATATATCTATTTTGTTATTTATTCTTGAAGACATTCACGTTTAAATATTCATAAATTTGTAACCTAATTATTTTAAAACCACAAGCTAATACTCGCGAGCTAATTGCGCGTGCACGTCCCTGAATAAACATTGTTGAAACAAGCCAAATAATTTATTAAATGATCAATTCTTGTCAGTGAAAGATATTTCAAATAATCTCGATGTCTTCATCTTATTAATTTCATGAAGGAAAAGTTTTTTACGTATCTCGAGATCTTAACTATATCCATTATTACAGCTTTTTATTTGCTGATTCGTAGCAGTTAAGTCTTGCATGATAAGTGCTTGTTATTCAAACATGGTTAGTCAAATACTGTGAACTTTTGATAAGTGATCTATTTCAAATCATTAATTAAATACTGTTCACATTTGAGGAACTTACATATACAATTCGACAATTTGGAATTTAGAAATTGTCGAATCTTACACGTATAGAAATGGTCTAATATTACGAAATCCAGATTGTTTTATTTTAAACGCTATGGATTCAAAATTATCTAAGCATTAACACAATAGGTATTAAGGGTTTAAGTATACTTTCAAGAATTACAATGGTATTGTTGTTCATATCGTTATGTCCTAAAACGACAATTTTACCTGGATAAAAATAATTATTTATACAAAAGGGTTTCTTGTTTTTAAACTTTCGAAGATTCAGATACTACACAAATATATTTTGAAATTTAATTACAATATAATTGAATACAGATTATGTAAGTTTAATAAATTGAGGTTAAATTCTCGTGCTGCGGCAAGACCGTGATGACGGTTGACAAAGTATTTTTATGGGTGAGCTGTTCACTTCCTTTAATGCAGAGGAGAAATTCAACTTCAATTTCAGAAATTTTATCCAAATGACCGGGGTCTAACTAGCATTTAATATTAAAATATTATTAAAACTAGAATAGTGCTTGCGTTTGAATAAGAATGGCACGATACATTATGTTCTGATTTCTATCCTGAGTTCACATACATCGGATTTAATTGTCAACGCAACCAAAAATGTAACAAGCATATCAATAAATGCCCAGGTGTCTAGGTATTTGATTTGGTAATCAAATTTATTTCTTAGAAATGATTTATGAAATACAAATATGAGTATCTCAGAAAGACAAGGCTGACGCCTATAAAAAATGCGATAATGATTCAGATAACATAGACTACCTTCAATATAACACCGGAATATTCCTTAGATACACTTTTAACCAAATTCTTCATTAACGAATCATTCAGTTTTCCCTTAGTTGCAAAAAATGGGGTTCGTTTATACTCTAGTCTACACCTTGATGGTCATCCTTATTTCTATTGGTGAATATAATACTATATAATATATCTATGATAATAGAAATTTGTTAAGGCTTTCCGAAAATAACAATTTCTCTGAGAGAATTCTTACATAAGTATATTTTCAATTGAAATCAGTTTATCATGCACAATTAAGTGATGTAACGATATATCTTGAAAATCTCGTACTCATTGCTGTTCAAAACAGGCGGAAAACTACTTTCATTTAGACGGCAAGGTCGGGATAGCCGCTTTCATTGAGGAATATAATTTCGGTCATTTTTGGTTCAAAAAAGGAAAACTTAAAGCGTCCAGATACAAAAATTCTTATTCTTTAAGCTGATTTTTTCTTTATCTGAATTAGTCAATTTTACATTCTTAGAATAGAGGCTTAATAAACTCTAATTCCGAAATGTCTCATTTATGCGCTCAACATTTTGCGTGAATAAAATGAAAGCTTCCAAATTATATAATTTCAAGCAGTTTAATTTAATTTCGCTCTAAATTAAGAATTGTTTGATTGTGATTTATACATCAAAATTCAATGCTTTCCCCGAAAAGCTACAAATGTTCAAAATGGAATAATTGAAATCGAAACGATCAATGTCGTCCCCGATGATGTACGACGAGCTCCCACTATCCGAGCGTTCGTGCGCATGCGGCCATGTTAGGCCGAAAAACGAACTCAGTTCTAAAGTTTTAAAATGATAATTAAAAATACTAATAATGATTTTAAATAAGTGAAATTCAAATCAGATATTTACAACTATCCTAACTTTAATTATACGCAAACTGAAATTGTCTAAGTTAATACAGACGCGACTGTTCGGGTTGTTTAATTATTATGTAATGTTTATAATATCGATTTAATTGTTTGAAATATTTAAATACAATCCGGAGGATCGTCTCAAACTACATTTATGAAGAAAATATTTTCCAATTAATTCTAAACCTAATTATTTACTTTTTAAAATATTTTGATTACTTGTAAATCCAATCTACTAATCTAATGAGTTTCGTCGATACATGAGTATATATAGACTTCTATATACACATATATTGACCTAAAATGAATATTGAATATCCAGGGAAGGGGAGAGGGGCTCATTAGATGTTTTTTGCTAGTTAATTGATCCTACCGTGGTTAAACTTTCATTAAAAAAATAGACTCGACTCGTAATATTAAGGGACCTTGTCCCAGCTCATCCCTTTACTTCTTCTGGTCAGTGGGTTCGAGCGAGAGGTCGATAGGAAGAAATGAGACGGATGGTAATTCAAGAAAAAGGAGTAAGCGCAAAGAGGAGTAAGAAAGACATACTCGGCGTGCGTGAATAGGCAAAAGGATCCGGCCGGTTAACGAAGCGTAACATGAAGGGAAAACGTGTTTAAGCACGTGTTGGGAAATTTTCCGGCCATTACCTGTGGCCTTGAAGGGGACAGGTGAGAGTCGGAACAAAAGACATGAATCGCAGATGGTGAGCAAACTCGTCGTTTCTAAACACAGTAAAATCGACATCTAATCTTACAGGCCTTCCACTTTAATTTTATTTCAAAAATTCAAGTGAAGGGCCGCACAGATGAGTGTTGACATTACGAGGTTTCAACTTTGCCTATGGCCTATAATATTAAAAATTTTCAAAATGGAATAATTAAAATCGCAACGTTCAATGTTCAAATTTACACTCTCAAATGTTAATGATTCAAGGCTTTTTATTTCAATCAATTTAGTCCTCTTGACGAAGTCTAGTATGTCGACTACTGATCGCGTTGTAATTTCCTCTGTTCCCATGAAAAGTAACCTGAGGGTCTGTTGCCTGAGCCTAGCTAATGCTGGGCACTGGCATAATACATGCAAGGATGTTTTGTCACCCCTACCGCATCTCCTGCAAGCTGTCGTGGGGTTGTAACCCGTTTTGTGGATATGATAGTTTAAGTCGTTGTGCCCAGTAAGGATCCGTACCACTGTCCTTATATCTTTCTTTGTAAAACCAGGATTTCCATGACATTGTCCATCCTATCGGTATAACCCAGGATGGATTTCGCCTGACGGCAAGCCTGGATTTCTTCCCAGTATTTCCGGTATTTTGTTCGAATTCAGCTTTTAATGGCCATACCGATACAGCAAGACGCTATTCCCAATACCGGTTCTGGTCCTATGTATTAACTTGCTGCGCTACGTTTTGCCAACTGGTCCGCTCTTTCGTTGCCCTTTATCCCTGTGTGATCAGGGACCCATATGAGGGCCACGTAGTTCCTTGTTGCAAGTTTGTTTATTGCCATTTTGCATTCCCAAACCAGTTCTGATGTTATGTCTGGTTTCCCTATTACAGTTAGTGTCACTTGGCTGTCCAAACAGATCGTAATCTTTCTGCTAGCAGCGTTTTCTTCTATTAGTTCTTCAGCACAGCTTAGGACGACCTGGACCCCCACATGATAGACGGTAGTATGTCGACCAAGTGGGATCCCTATTCCTTTCCCTCTCTTGCTGTCATAAATTCCTGCTCCTGACCCTCCCTCACCCTGGAGCCATCTGTACACCAGATTTTCCCTTTGGATGAGCGGGTTACCATTTGCTTTCGACAGATCCTTGCTTGGGATGCAGACGCGGAAAGCTTTGGCAAAATTGAAGCGTTTTCTTATTTTATCTTGCCTAATCTCTGGGATTGGCAATGCGCTGATATCACTCGGAATCCTAGTGTTTCTAGTCCCCCGAGTCCATCTATTTGCTCTTGCTAGGCGGCCCATCGCATGTGGCGCTCTAGCGGTTATTGCCACATGTAGGGGTTCCTCACAGAGCAGGAATCCTATCGCCGCTGTAAGCGTAGTCCTTATTTCTCCAGTCAAACCCCTAAATGCTAGCGTTTGTAATCTTCACAGCCTGTCATTAATAGTTTTAGGTTCCGCCCGTGGCCAGCAGACCACGGCCGCATGTAGAAGCCTTGGTTTTAAGACAACAGAGAAGAGTCATGCAAGCATTTCAAGCCCTAGACCCCACGTTAACCCGAAAGCTCTCCTGCACATCCAAAAAGTCATGACAAACTTCCCGCATTGGGTCTCCAGGTGCTTTGCCCAGTTCAGCTTGCTATCTAGGATTTCTCTCAGATATCTAACCGAATCTGAAAACGTTAGCTCCCCACCGCAAAATACACGATCGTCAGCTTTTGTAACTTTATAATTTCTTGTAAAAATGACCAGGGCTCTAGTATGCGCAGCGCCGACTTCATGAGTTCCATCAGCGTTTCCAGATGATTCCCCTGACCAGGATTATAAAGCCATCCGCATATCTCTGAGTATAATACCCCTCTATTTAGCCTCCAAAGGAAGCCGTCCACCACAATGTACCAGAGGAGGGGCGATAGGACAACCCCCTGTGGGCATCCTCGTAGGCCCTCGCTCCATCTGGTTTTGAGTTTTTTCCGGCGTAGCATGCTTCCTATTCAGCACACAAGCTGGTCCGGCACACCACATATCAGAGCCTCTCGACAGATTACTTCTGGAGAGTATCGCTAAAAGCACCCTCTATATCCAAGGAAAAACCCACAGCATACCCCTTTTGTTCCAACTGTTGTTCAAATTGTGCCACAACAAAATGAAGCGCAGTTTCTACAGAGCAGTCTGCCTGAAAAGCATACTGTCATCTATGCAGCGGGGAGGCCAAGAGCACCTCATCCCTAATGTATCTCTCGACCAGCTTCTCCAACGTCTTCAGGAAATCTTTTTCAGCAGTGTAACCCTCCCTCCCGGGTCTGGGTATAAAGGCAACTTTGCCATTCGATTATGTCGATGGCACGTGTTTAAGGGCTATACTTGCCCTGAATAATTTCATCAGAGGAGTGACGACTAAATTCATGCCTTTTCAAAAAAGCACTGGATAAATGCGATCCGCCCCTGGTGATCTAAAAAGACAGAAGGACCCTACGGCCTATTCCACCTTTTTGTAATCAGCGACCTTAGAAGCGAAATTCCAGTCAGCCTTCTCCACCTCTTGGCCCCAGCCTTCCTCCTCTTGGTCGGTTCGGATTTGTTGAAAACCCGGGAAGTAAACGTCCATCAGGTGATTCAGCGTTGCTTCTTCGTATTCAAAAACTCACCGTTATCGAGCCTTATGAGCCCGAGGCGTACTGACGAATTTTTCGCCAGGATCTTGTGGAGCCAGCAATCAGCGTGATCGCTGTACACTACCTTTGCAAACACTTTGTCCCTTTGACTTCCAAGTTTAGGCCCTCTTCGAGCCTTAACGTTGCGGTTTTTTCCACTATACAGCCTCGTGACTAGATGTCCGTGTCATCCACTACGATGGCCCCTGACCTGATAAAGATGTCGTTGAATCCAAGGGCGCACCCCTCGCGGGGTAGTGCGTCAATTCCTTTAGAGATTTCATCCTTCAGCCTGTCCAACTCCTCGAGAGTTTGACACTTGTCAGGATAAATCGACGCAAGGACAACTCTCACCAAGGCGTTGGTAGCCATCTGCGCGAAAGTAAGGCCCTGTCTCACCAGAACCTTCTGCCTTTTCAACTCCCTGTTTGGGGAAGTTTCTCTGGAGCCCTGTTTCTTCTTGCCTATGCGGTGAGCCTAAGGAGTTGCTCCAGGTGAATTTTTTGCAGCCACTGCCCCCTGGGGGGGTGCCTTGGCGTCTTTTTGCGAGACACACTTTGCGGTCTATCCTTTTTTGTGCTCTGCAACGTTGACTCTCCCTCACGGAATTTTCCGGTAGCTACACTTCTACGGCTTCGACAAGATTTTCTCCACCATTATCTTTAGTTCGCACCGCCCCTAAGGAGCCTTCCACTTTTGGCGGTGGATTAGCGGAGAGCCCCGAAACGGGCCCCTCATTGGTTTTGATTTGTTTTGTTTTTTGGGAGTTCATTTAAGTCCCACGAGAAGCTAGGGAAATAAGAATCACCCCTTTCAGAGCACTGTATGCAGGGGGCGGCTCTACATACATTGATGAACTTTTGATGAACATACATTTGTTGAAACTGGTTCCAATCAGCTCTTGACAAGGCGATCACACCATAGCTTGAGAGCATGAGAACTCGCGCCCTCGATATTCTAGGAGGCTTCGCCATTTCCTCCTGGAAGGATCGCTCCTTAGTTTGAGTCCCACCGACAAAAGTTCGTCAGTTCCCCAGAGTAGCTGCACCTCGCAGTGCAGCCCCTCAGGTTCACCTATTCTAGATCTAGAGTCTGATGAGACCCGTAAGCCGTACCACCAACTAGAAGGTCCCGCGACGCCTAGGAAAGCAATTCAGAACATTGCACTGCTCTTGCAGTGTCAAGTTTAAAAATACTTAACCTTTAACTTGATTTAGAAAACTAACTGTAAAATCCCCATTGATTATTGCAAACAATTTCGGAGCAGGAACCTAAGCGTTGACAATGATAAAATAGTTCAGGTCGTAATTTTTCACCTTAATGTAATTATTTTCATATTTAAGTTTTTCTTGATTTTAGGCAGAACCGGTAATTTTCATTCAGTTTCATTTTATGGAAACTCATTTCATGCTTTGAAAGGTTCTGAAGAATTTTATTCGTCACGTTTTTTTTTGCAGTTATTTCATTTAGTAAGAATACTTATACCATAAATATGCAAATAACTATACTTGAATAAACAATAAAGACCACAGCTATTTTTAGATTATTTACGTTTGGGTTTCTCCTCGAAAATTGATTGCTATAATTAATAAGGGGCCTCAAAAACTGAGCTATTTTGAAAATTTTGTTCAAGAGAGAGAATTTGTTCTCCACAAAATAAGCTTCTAAGTATTTATTCAAATTTTATCACTTAGGCGATAAGAATAGAAATAAAGGCGATACGAATAAAGCGATAAGAATCAAATGTCCGGTAATATTTCTGTTTCAGACTCATATTTTCATCCAGGCGCTCTTCGCAAGAATCGCCTGAATATTCCTAAGCTAGCTATATTACTATTACATATCTCTAATTTTTAAAACCTATTTAAGCTGTCCACTAATAACAATTTCTGCGTCGTAATCTGCATTCAATCCTATCTAATTTAACCAAGCGAATGATCAAATTAAAATCTATTAGCACATTCAATCGTTAACTTTTCTATGAAAACTTTCTAATTGAAACTGTAACAAATCTTATCCACACAAGATTTTTATCACATCGTATGTTTCGGGATGCCGAAAACTGTATCCAATTATATTCGTACAGAAATATTATACTTCTCCATCAACAGTTCTTTTTTGAAGCTCTATGAAATCTTATCTCTCCAGAACTTATAGCAAATTCTATCTTAAAAATTTCGTGAATTTCTATCAAATTCTATCTGTCGAGAAATCTTATATTTTTATATCAAGTTTCTCATTGAAATTCTATCAAATCTTATGTATTCCAGACATTTATCAAATACATTTTTAACATTACAAATTCGCCAATATTTTTGGTCTTTTTACAGAAATATCATCAGGTATGCCGCCCAAAACATTGGATCTTCTTGCAAATTTTGGAACAAGTAACGAACATGCCCATAATGAAGGTACATATCGATGCCTCCATGAAATATGAGTCTATCTGTTGATAGCGCCGTGTATGAGACTATGCGCTGTGAATAAGCATAGGGAATAGTGATTCAAGGTTTAGAATCTGATAAACTTGAATATATACTCTTTCTTTTCAACTCATTTAACATTTTTATACAAATTTGAGTGAAATTACTTTTGAGTCAATCTCATTATTCATTTGAATACAAAAATGTATAATAACTATCGAAATGACCATAACTATATTACAATTGAAAACACTAACTTTTAAAATCTATTCATAAAATTTAAATTCTTACTGACCAAAAATTACCAACGCAGTAAACATAGAAGTTTTTAATAGTTTTATAAGTGTTATGACCTTTGTGTCAATCTAAAGAGTTTATTATTATTATTGAAATTTTAATTTTATGTCAAATGTCAAAATGTTTCTCAAAAAAATGTGATCGCCTCTTTCTTCTTGCAGAGACAAATTCACAGTTCGAATGTTTGCCTAATGGCGCCTCTATTTTCGGTGATCCACATGCCGGACCATCTTCTCCTTCTTACAGACAGCAACCTCCTGTCAGTTCCTCTCATCCTGCCAGACATCATTCTCCGATCAGGTCTTCTTCTCCTGCCGAACCTCCTCTTCGTTTAAGGTCCCGGTCTCCTCCAGCCGTGTACATAACTCCACCAACCAGGATTCCTTCTTCTGAAAGACATGGATATGAACTTGATCAACTTGAATTGAGGTTTTTCTGCACGTTTCCCTCTATCGCATTTCAGATTAATTAATTTTGCTGAATTTTCCGCAGGCCCGATAATGTCGGTATGACATTATATTTTTAACAATTAATTGAATTTTTAACTGAAGAAGATAAGTTTTGAACTAAAACGATAGATGTAAAGTCATGAACGAAAATAAAATAGTTGAATTCTGATGTAAAAAAATTCATTTTCAACTGAAAAAATCCAATTATCACCAAAATAGTCTAATACTTAGCCACAAGGGATTGCTTATCGACCAAACAGTTGCATTTCTAACCTTATAAGCTAATATTTGTATAACAAGAGATGCATTTTTGACTAAAATCATGATATATTGACTGTAATAGTTAAATATGAAGTTCAAGCATTTAATTTGTCACACACAAGGACTAATTTTTCAAAAAATACATAAGTTTTCTCCAAAATCGAGCTTTTTGACGTTGAAAATCAAATCAAACAATACTATGACCAAAAATATGTTAACCTTGAATCAAAAACTATTAATAACTACCAAAAAAGAAAATTTTCAACAAATAAATAGAATACAATGAGAAAATCCAACTATTTGTGGTGAAAAGTCAAAATTAAAATATAATTCTAATTATATATATTTTTTAATTTCTGTTAGGAAAATGTGAACCATCACCCCTGTAGTTACTTCAGTTATGATAATGAAAGTGTTTTGGGAAATTTTTGAAATAATTAATATTATTACAAACTAGCATTGAAAGCAGCAATTTAAAGTATTGAAACATATTTTGCAATATTAATTCCTAGTTTTAGATTCAGATATTCCAACTTTTTTGTGGGATTTTGGCGATTTTTACTGTCATCTTTCAAGGTTTGTTGAAAATTATCGAAACAGTTCAGAACTAAAAAAATCGCAGCGATTTTTTTTTAAATATAAAATGTTAGCGGATGCCATGTACTCAAATTAAATGAAATTTATTTTGGTTTGGAATAAAATTAAAGTAATTGGCAGATACGATATTATTGGACAAAATATGTCCAATAAAACTCTGTAATTTACCAAAAGTATTCTCCCAAACATAAGCGTCTAAAATGTATTATTTTCCATACAAATAGTTATTTCATTGACATGTTGACTGTCAAACTTCACCGCTGTTATGAAATATTTAAAACTTGAGTAGCACATCGTTATCTTAGAAGATTGTAAATCAATTCAAGAAAAATAAATAAAAAGTCATTTCGTGTATATCTCCTTATCTTTTCTCCAATCAACTATGTACACAGGTGCGCGAAAATTATATGCGAATTAAATTCATAGAGCCTGATAAGGAAAAATCCAACTATTTTTTGTTGAAAATTATTTACTTTTTATTGTTTTATCTACTATTAAAATTTTTGTTCAGAATAAATCTGTTTTGGTTGAAAATTCAACTGCTTAATTGAGATTTGAACTAATTGATCAAACACTCATTTTATTTTTTGAAAATTTTCCAATTGTACTAATGGGTAAAAGTCGATAGGTTACAGTTGGAAATTCATGTTTTTTTTTTGAAAGTACGTTTTTTTCCTGTAGGGAATGGATTTATTTGAATTGAACATTTAACTATTTTTCATTTGCGGTTGAAAATTGACATTTTTTGTAGAAAGTTGAACTATTTGGTTGAAAGTCAAACTTCCTTCTTCAAAAAATGTTTTTTTTTTCAATATTTGTCATTTCAGTTGGAAATTCAACCATTTTGTTGAAAAGTAATCTTATTTTAAGTTTAATATTTTTATATTCTCATCATTTATGATTGAGAAAGTGTTAGAATTGTCCAAAATTTCACACAACAGTTTTTAAACGGAAACCAAGGTTATGATACCCGCTGAAGCGAAAAATTTAGTTTTTTCGATGGCGTCTGTCTGTCAGTTCGTCCGTCTGTAAACACGATAACTCTCGGAAACGGTGAACGTATCAACTCGAGGTTTGGCACACTTTTTTTGCGTCCTGAAAGAAAGAACGAGTGTTAACCATCATTCCTTGTCCAACGGTTTCATACATCGAAAATGCTATAAAAAAATCGAATAATTCATTTTTTTCACCAAACGAGGACAGATATGTGAAAATGGGTTGAAGAAAGAATTCAAGGTCTTCAAAATATCTGCAATTTTTGTTTCAACCACTTTTTGATAGGTGTTGTTTTTTTCTTGGCTTTACGCAACGAAAATATATAAGTGATAAATTATACTTGTAAGCCAAACGACGACAGATGAGTAAATATGTTTAATAGAAGAATTGTAGCTTCTTAAAAGACCTATAATTTTTCCTTCAACTATTTTTCGATTAGAAACATGGTGCAGTTTGTAGTTCTTCATTTACTGGCCTCTATTCCTGTTACTAGAAGCGATGACCTATTCGGAAAAACGAGAGAGAAGAGAAAACGTACCTTGAAATTGTTTCTGGAAAACATTCATAGATACTTCTGACATGCGAATTTCAAATTCAAATAATTGTTTTCGCCTATGGAACACGATGGAAACATTATGTTCTCGTCACAACTCTTTATATGAGTCACCATGAGTGTTCCGTTGTAATTTTGTTTAGGTGTTTCATTTAGTGTTTCTGGGTGAGTTAATCATTTCACATCGCTGATGATTTGGATAATTCAGTAGTACATAAAGTTTTGTGTTGTGCTATCTTCTCTTTATTTTATAGCACGCGCATAAGTCCCACTTTGTGATCGAATAATATTCTTGACACTTTTCAATCTAGGGGAAATTCATCATTTGAGACTGTTTCTGTCCCACTTAGATAATCGGCGAGTGTTGAGCTTAATTGTCATCCATCTGTCAGGACGATTTTATTCTTCGTTATTTGCACGAAATGAATAGTACTGAGCGGTTCATTTATAGTAATTACCTAATTTTTAATTGCTTTTAATTTCAAATCATGCATTAGCCACATGAAATAAAATTTGTACCCAGTAGTGCAAATCTTAGGTTAGCCATGACAGAATTGATATCCAAACTAAAGCCAGCATATCACGTCCAAGTCATGACCGACAGCATACACATTGAAACCTAACCGCTCCAAGAAATTCGGAATAGGTTTTAGGTTATGCTTTGGTTTTCTCAACACAAATAGATCATATTTTGAACTAAGATCCATAAAGTAGAAACCCCATCAAATTTTAGGATTTTCTATTCTCTATGACGGCATTCAATGATTCCTTAACTCTCAAACTGTAACGCAGTTGTAAAACATTGAAAACCTGTGTAGCATATCCTTTTTGGAAGATTGACGAACATTTCAGAGAAAATAAATAATAAATTATTAAGCGTAAAAGTCCTGATCTATTTTACAATCCGATTTCTACACATGTGAACCGAACAGCTTGTATTTATATATAAGCGAGTGGACTTTTGGAAAATCATAAGTTTCATTGTCTGAAACTCTAAACGAGTCAGTTTCATCTGTGTAAAAAGAAAATGAGGCTTTTCTTCGGTGCTCTTGTGATTATCTTCGTGCTTTCATTCAACGAAACTTATAAGTATCATAATTATAATCCTTTTCCAATATTCGGCATATGTAAATTCTGGGTTAACATCAGGATCATTTGTTTCTGATGTGATGAGTTTCACCGATATTTTTCTATATTTGTCTTTTTACAGAAGAACATTCAGGATTTTTTCAAAAGTTCATCGCTCAAACAAATTCTTTTAAAGAAGAGAAAAACCAAATAAATTCACTTGCCGCTTCTAGACTCACTACGCCCTTGGCTCCGATACATAATTCAACTTTAGTAGAGCATGCGGCTCTTGATTTGCAACGATATCAACCTGATATTCGCGAATATTCTCAATAAATACGATCAACAGGTCAAAATCTGTAGGATCATTCGCACCAGATATAATGAGTTTTGTATATATTTTTGTATATTTGTCATTTCACAGAAGTTTCAGAACTTGTGAACAGATTCAAGATAAAGCGTGGGCATTCCTCTCAAGGTGCTCCGTCTACGACGATAATCCAAGATGATCAGATTTTACAAGAACAAGAATACACGGGGCAAGAAAACATCGAATGTTTCATTCAATATTCTCGCCACGAGCTCCTTCTCAAGGTGCTTCGTCTACAATGAAGGCTCAACATGATCAGATTCAACAACATGACCGAGAATACTCAGGGCATGGAAATGTCAAGTGGTTAGTTGAACATTGGGACCAAATGGCCCACTCTGCACATCAATACTCAGCAAATATTTCACAATATTCAGAGCAAGGAGCTGCCTATTTGCGAATAAAAAGAAGATTGAAATGAAAATGTATCAGTATTCCTAATATTTCAAATATTTCAAATTATTTCTAAAAAATTTCAAATATTCCCAAGCATTCCGAGAAATTTTGAATTATTACGAAATACCGTAAAATATTCTTACATACGTTGAGATATTTCGCGGAAGTCCGACAATTCAAATACTATTTATGACTCAGCGATGGAATCCGCTTCATGAATAATCATGCATCCCTTCCGAAACTTCCAAACTTTCTAAAAAAGACTAAGATGCGTCCCGGAAATATTTTTGAAAAAATTGTCAAAAATGGTGTTTGCGTAGGCAGATACTTGATTTTTGCACATATTTTATCACGTTCCCATATAATTATGCACATGAAGTTCGGAAAGTTCAAATGACTTCTCGCAATAATCCGTTTTCTGTTCTCAGTCAACATCTAGATCGTTTGGATCCGATATAATGATTCATTTATACATCAGCAGTTTTTTTACAGAAACTAAATAAATGAAAGCTAAAATGCTCAAAGCTAACAGGCTTCAAGCACAATCTTTAAAAAAACATGGCAAACTTATTCAACAAAGACCTTCGAGGTTCACCAACCACTCACATTTGACGAAGATCTGAGTCCTCCTAATCCTCAACCTCAACCTCATACTTATCATCAAGAAATCAAGCTATTACAATGCACGAAATAAATAATTCTATAAAACTAGGTCAGTGGTGCTAACAGACCACTGAGCTAGGTGGATATTGGAGATGAACAATAATTAATAAAAAAGCTGCAAGGCGGAAACATGTTTACGATTCTCGTGATCAATTTAGCCAGTAGTTTCAGCTTCCAGGACATACTTTCCCAGATAAACAATCATAGTTGATTGCCTATGATATGAGCCGCTATAATAATTCTTACCCAGAGTATCAACTTCATGATCCTTATAATAATCTGATCCTCATTATCATTCGTATCATTCCGGGTGTCCAAGTTCTGGCTCACAATACTAATGCAGTGAAAAAAAAAAACAATAATGTAACGCGGAAGCATGTTTATGTCATACTCAGTGCTATGGTCAACATCCTTCTATAATTCAAATATGTCAATTCCTCAATTGTGTTTTTCATGTGATACTTTTTGAAATGAATACATTACTCACTGGCAATATTGTATTTGTATTTTCTTTTCCATCAACTGCGTTCATTGTAACGGAGTAATGATATATTTATTTTGTACTTTTTTCTAATCCCCTTTTTATCTTAATTCATATTCTGACTGAAAAATCATTTATTTCTATCAACAAAATAATCGCTTAGGTATATGAATTAGCCAATATTGGCTGATTTGCAGTAAAATGATAACTCAGTTTTGACAGATTTGTCTACACAGCAAACACCGAGATATCAAACCATTGCATGTAACCCTGATCATAAACTTTAGAGCAGAATGATCTACTTTTGCGGATCAAAAATCAGTGTCTACACAACTTCATATCTGCCATATGGCAGGTATGCTGGTGTGCTTCTGGTTGAAGTCATAGGTAATTCGTGCTAGAAAACACTAGATTTTCAAAAAAATTCCTCCATTTTCAGAAGATTATTGAATTTTGAACTCAACGACGTGAATTCTTAACCATATAGTTGAGTTTCCAACAAAAATAGGTAAAGGGCCTAGGAGGATAAGCATAAAAAACTTGCCCCCGCACGTAACAAGTTCATATTGCCATCATAGACGGGTATCCATGTAAGATAATATTCCTGTGAAAGATAACCTAAAAATGTTATATTGAGGGGAGTTATGGAGGATCAAAATATGTTACAGTCACCCATAACACTAGCTAGGGAAAAAATTAAACTCTTATATAATGAAAAATAGTGGTAAAAAATGTTTCAAACACATACATTTTTTTTAAGGTCGCGTCTTAGAGATGAACCCACAATTTTTTTGGGGGAAAAAATGCTTATATTATCTACTTTAACATATATTTAACGCCTGCAGCGATAATAACCTTCTGATTCCGCTATTGACTTGTTGCGAGCTGATAGTCAAATGTTTTCAAGGCATCTTATTGCAAGCCGCGACATTACTATTTGGGACCTTTATTAACTGGTTTCGAGCAGATTCTCAAGTGATTTCGCCACATCTTACTGCCTGCAAGGATACTAACTTCCTGAGTTCGCCATCCACTTTCGAACTGATTGTCAAATGTTTTCATGGCATCTTTTTGCTAGCAGCGACAGTAACTTCCTGAGCACGTTATTCAATTGTTTTGCGCCGATTGCTAAATGTTTTCGCCACATCTTACTACCTGCAACGATACTAACTTCCTGATTACGCCATCCAGTTGTTTCGAACAGATTGCCAAATATTTTTATGGCATCTTACTGCCTGCCACGATACTAACTTCCTGTATTCACTATTCACTTGTTTCGCGTTGACTGTCTAATGTTTTTGTGGCATCATATTGCTTGCCGGAACACTAACTTTCTGATTCCGCTATTCACTTGTTTCGAACAGATTGTCAAATATACTTTTGGCATCTTACTGCCTGCCACGATACTAACTTTCAGGATATGCTATTAGCTTGTTTCGAAATGATTGTCAAATGTTTTCAACGCATCTCACTGCTAGCCGCGACACTAACTTTCTGAGCCGTTATTCACTTGTTTCGAACTGATCGAGAAAAAGTTTTTCGCCACATCTTACTGCCCAACAGGAATCTCACGTTTTGATTCCAGCATTCACTAGTTCCGAACAGATTATAAAATATTCTTGTGGCATTTTACTGCCTGCTACGATGATTTCTTCAAGGATCCGCTATTCGCTCGTTTCAAGCTAATTGTCAAACGTTTTCATGGCATCTTATTGCCAGCCACGAGACTAACTTTTTGAGTCAGTTATTCACTTGTTTCGAGCTGATTGTCGAAGGTTTTCATGCCATCATATTGCTAGCCGCAACACTAACTTTCTGATTCCGCTAATCACTTGTTTCGAATAGATTGTCAAATATACTTATAGCATCTTACTGCCTGCTACGATACTAGTTTTCAGGGTATGCTATTCGCTTGTTTCGAACTGATTGTCAAATTTTTTCATCGCATCTTATTGCTAGCTGCGACACTAACTTTCTGAGCCCGTTATTCACATTTTTCGAGCTGATTGTATTGTTATACTCCATTTTGTGCATATGATAGTTTAGGTGGTTGTGTCCAGTTAGGATCAGTAACACTGTCCTTATAGCTTTCTTGGGTAAAAACTCAGGATTTCCCTGGCTCTGTCCATCCTATGGGTAAAACCAAGGACGGATTCCGCCTGACGGCAACCCTGGATCTGTTTCCAGTATTCCCGGTGTTTTGTTCGGATCCAGCTTTTAATGGCCAAACCCATACAGCAAGACGCTATTCCCAGTACCGGTTCTGGTCCTATGTATTCACTTTCTGCGCCATGTTTTGCCAACTGGTCCGCCGTTTCGTTGCCCTTGATCCTTGTGTGACCAGGGACCCATATGAGGGCCACATTGTTTCTTTCTACAAGTTGGTTTAATGCCTTTTCGCATTCCCGAACCAATTCTGATCTTATGTCTGGTTTCCCTACTGCAGTTAGTGTCGCTTGGCTGTCGAAACAGATTGTAATCTGTCTGCCAGCAGCGTTTCCTTCTATTAGTGTTTTAGCACAGTGAAGGACGGCCAGGACCTACGCCTGAAAGACAGCTGCATGTCGACCAAGTGGTATCCCTATCCCTTTTCCTCTCCTGCTGTCATATATTTCTGCTGCTGACCCTTCCTCACCCCTGGAGCCATCTGTATACCAGATTTCCCCTTGGAGGAGCTGATTACCATTTGCTTTTCATAGATCCCTGCTTGGGATACAGACGCGAAAATCTTTGGCAAAGTTGAAGCGTTTTGTTATTTTATCTTGCCTTATCTGTATAATCAGCAATGCACTGATATCACTCAGGAGCCTAGTGTTCCTAGTCACCCAAATCCATATATTTGTTCCTGCCAGGCGGCTCATCGCGTGTGCCGCTCTAGCTGATATCACAACTTGTTGGGGTTCTTCACAGAGCATGCATCCTATCGCCGCTGTGGGCGCAGTCCTCATTGCTCCAGTCAAACCCCTAAATGCTAGCGTTTGTGATCTTCGCATCTTGTCCTGCATTGTTTTGAAGTCTATCCGTGGCCACCAGACCACGGCGGCATGTAGGAGTCTGGTTTTAGGACAGCAGAGTATAGCCATGCAAGCATTTTAGGCCCTAGTCCCCACGTCAACACAAAGGCTCTCTTACACATCCAAAAAGTCATGAAAAACTTCCTGCATTCGGCCTCCAGGTGCTTTGCTCAGTTCAGCTTGCTATCTAGGATTACTGCCAGATATCTAACCGAATTTGAAAACGTCAGCTTCCCACCGCAAAATACAGGAGCGACAAATTTTGGAATTTTATAGTTTTTCGTGAAAATGGCCAGGTTGGTCTTTTTAGGATTTACCGAGAGCCCCGAACTATCACAACATACGTCTACAATGCGCCGCGCTGACCTCATAAGACCCAACAGCGTCTCCAGATGAGCCCCCCTGACTAGGATTACAAAGTCATCTGCATATCTCTGAGTATAAAACCCCTTTTTATTAAGCCTCCGAAGAAGGCCGTTTACAACAATGCACCACAGGAGAGGCGACAGGACACCCCCCTGTGGGCTTCCCCGCGGAGCCATTCCCCTTACGCGGCCCTCAACCCATCTGGTTTCGAGTATTCTCCAACGTCGCATGCTTCCTATCCAGCGTACAAGCTGGTCCAGTACGCCACAACTTAGAGCCTCTCTACGGATGACTTCTGGAGGAGTATTGCTGAAAGCACCCTCTATATCCATGAAAACGCCTACAACATACCCCTTTTGTTCCAACTGCTGCTCCAATTTTACCACAACAGCATGAAGCGCAGTTTCTACCGAGCAGCCTGCCTGAAAAGCATGCTTCCCTCTATGCAGCAGGGAGGCCAAGAGGACCTCATCCCCAATGTATCTCTCGACCAGCCTCTCCAAAGTCTTCAGGATAAAAGACGTAAGGCTAATTGGTCGGAAATCTCTTGCAGCAGTTCAACCCTCCCTCCCAGGTTTGGGTACGAAGGCCACTCTGCCATCCTTCCATGCTGATAGCACGTGCTTAAGGGCTATACCTGCCCTAAATAATTTCGTCAGAGAAGGGACGACCAAATCTATGCCTTTTAGTAGAAGCACTGGATAAATTCCATCCGCCCCTAGCGATTTAAACGGACAGAAGGACCCTACGGCCCATTCCACCTTCTTATAATCAGCGTCCTTGAAGGCGAAATTCCAGTCGGCCCTTACAACTTCTTGTCCCCAGCCTTCCTCCTCTTGGTCGGTTCGGACTCGTTGAAAACCCGGAAAGTGAACTTCCATCAGGCAATTCAGCGTTGCTTCTTCGTCTTCGGCAAACTCACCATTATCGAGCCTTATGAGCGCGAGGAGAGTTTCCGGATTTTTCGCCTGGATCTTGTGCAGCTTCGCTCCGAAGGCAATTTAGTTCTGTTTGCCCTATTGCACAACATTCTTGTCTTTTTACGGAGTCTCTCTTGGTGGGTATTCCACCATTCTGCTCCCTTCCTAGACTCAATTGTGCTTGTAGGGCAATTGTTCTCATATGATGCAGTCAGCGTCATTCGCAAAAAATCCGCGGCGTGCTCCAACCCATCAATGGTACCATAGCTTGTGGGAAATTCCGCAAGCCTTCCTTTGAGTTCCTCTTTATACGAGTCCCAAAGTGTATTTCTGGGGTTTCTGATTTTGGAAACCACCGGTTTTCCTAGGTTCGATCGAAACACGATATATTTGTAGTCCGAGAGAGACCTCTCATCGGAGACTCTCCAGTCTACTACTCTGCTCCTCAGTGCACCAGAACATAGAGTCAAATCGAGAACCTCACTCCTGATTTTAGTCTGGAATGTGGGGGTATCGCCCCGATTCAGAGTTTGCATCACAGCCCAACAGCAGAGGGATTTTATTCTCCTGGCAGTGCCGAATTAGAGCCTCTACCTCTCTGGGAGGCGGAGGTCCCCTGGCATCGCCAGGGAAATAGGCCAAGGCAATGAACACCTCTAGCCTTTCTCCACTACTGCCCCTGACTCTCGCTTTAATAACGGTGAGGTCTCTAGAGCATAATTTAGGCACCAAGATCGCATCGATACCCTTATATATGGAGCCACACCCGGACAAGCCACAAATCCTTTCCCTGAATAACCAGGGTTCTTGGATGAGGGCGAGCCCTGTCTGCACCACAAACATGCGTCTGGCTAGAACCGCCGAGGCGCCTTTGCTCTGTTTCCTTTTACCATAACTTGTTCAGCTTTTTCAAGTCACGCAACACTAATTTTCCTCATACGTAATTCAATTTTGGTTTTCTCCTCCCCAATGCATTCTCTCTTGCATTTTCTCTTCTAAGCTCTTTATCCACTTTTCCCCTTGTCCACAACCGCTCAGTGTCCACATAACTTTATCTACCACGCTCTTTCCGCCTTCCTCTTCCCCGGTACATCTCTGCAACACGTACTCCCACGATTCCCTTTCATACCGACACACCCTACACATTTTCCTTTCTTCACTCATCCAATATTTACACACATTCATGCCATCTCCCATTCTGAAACGTATCATCCTGGACCACTCGCACTCCTTTTTAATTTCCCTAGATATTCTGGGACCCCTTCCAACTTGACGAATCTATACAATTTATTATATTTTGACTCTATAACCTTTTCCCACCTCTTCTCTTCCTGCTTCTCACTCATTTTTTCCTCTACTACCTGCCACTCCCTCCACTCGCCTTCCTCTGCCTTATCACCAATTTCTCTCTCCCTGTTTCTCCTCTCAACATATAATCTGGGCAATTCCAGCTCACTCCCATAATACATCCCAGAAATCTCTCTTGCATGTTTTTTAGCTTTTGGTACTCCTTCCACCACCAAATTTCCACTCCATAACACATCACTGACCATACCAGTCAATCAAACAGCCATACTCTCATCTTCCAGTCCTCTTTGAATCTTCTTTTTCCAATCCCCCACACTTGACCCATCACCTTACTCGCACTTTCCATCCTTTTTTTCACCTGAATATAATTTCCACCCCCCGCTTCGAACCAGAATCCTAAATAACAAAATTCCTCCACCATTTCTACCATTTCCCCATTTATCTTCCATCCCCACTTTACTTTATTCTTTCTCTTCCTGAAACATACTATCTTTGTCTTCCTAACATTGATTGTCAGTTCTTTCTCTCTCACATACTCTTCGAATCCTTTTATTAGCAAGCTCATTCTACTTTCATCCTCTGCCAGAAGCATGACATCGTCCGCGTACGCTAACGAGTATATTCTCTTATTTCTTAGAACTGTACCCCCTTCACTGAGACCCCTCCATGTCCAGAACTCCTCTCCTTTCTGTTCCCCGATCCTCACCCTCGCCTTCGTCTACGTAAAGACCTCTTTTATCCTCTCAGTCAGCTTTTCGTCCACGTCCCTCTCTTTCATTGCCTTCCACAAAACTTTCCTTTTCACCGAGTCGTAAGCTGCCTTAAAATCTACGAAGAGTGCGACCAGTTCTTCTTTTTTCTGTCCCAGGTTCCGTTGACTAGATAATTTGGAACGAAAATGTTGTCCACTGTTCATATCCCCTTTCTAAATCCTGTTCGATTGTGTGGAATACTTTCTTTCTGTTCTACCTATTCTTCTAATCTCTTCCTAAACACCTCCGCGTAAATTTTATATGTTACTGGCATGAGAGTGATTCTTCTATAATATTTCACTTTTCTTCCCCCTCCTTTCTTTAATAAAGGAACTACCTAACCTGTTCTCCACTCCTTCGGCCATCCTTCCCCTCTCCATACTCTATTACATACTTCCCCAATCTCTTCTCTAATCCTTCGTCCGCCGAATTTGCATGCTTCATTCTCTATCCCATCCTCTCCTGACACCTTGTTTCTTTTTAACTTCTCAATTGCTGGATACACCTCTTCTCTGGTCACCTTATTCTTACCTTCCATTCCTCCCTACTTCATTTTTCTACCTTCCCCCCTCACCTTCCTCTCCACTCCTCCGAGCAATTTCTTGAAATATACCGTCCATTCATCCATACTTATCTCTTCATTGATTCCTTTCCATCAACTCTTTTCTCTATTGATCACCTCCGATTCTCTTTCTTCCTTTATTGCTTTTTCTACCTCCTCCATGAACCTAACCTTCTCCTTCTGTCGTTTTATATCCAGTAATTTCTCGTGTTCCCTTTTTCATGTATTATACACCTTTCTGCCTATCTCTCCTCTTCTCCAACTCTTTAACGATAACTTCATACGTTCTTTACTCTCTACACATTCCACATCCGACCATCCTTTCTTCTCCCTTCTTTTTTCCTTACTTGACCTAATTTCTTCCACTATCTTCTCTACCCTTCCCCTGATCTTACACAACATCTCATCCACGCCTCCCCGATCTTCAATCAAAACATTCTCTTCATCCATTATTTCCGTATATTCTCTCAGCTTAACAACTCCCCATTTGCCCATTTTTGCTTTTTTCCCTGTCGCTCCCTCCTTCTTCCTTCCCACTCTTCTCCAATTCCCGCATTTTAACGTTGCAATGACCGGGAAGTGTTCTGACCCTATTTCGTTCCCTACTTCCATTCTTTCCAACAGCCTCCTTATCCTAAATCCAACTAAATATTTCTAACTAAAAAAGGTACATTTTCTACTAAAACAAAACAAATTTTCAACAAAATTGTTAACATTTCAACAAAATTGTTAAATTTTCAACAAAATTTTTTAATTTTCAACTAAAAAAATAAATTTTCAACCAAAAATGGAATAGTGAAATTTTCAGATGAAAAAATTAAATTTCCAACAATATATACAATTTGCAACAAAAGAAGTAATTTTTCAACTAAAAAATAAAATATTTTCAACCAAAAATGGAATAATTAAATTTTCTGCTGAAAAAATTAATTTTCAACTGGAAAAAGCGAATTTTTCAATAGAATAGTTGAATTTTCATTCATAGAAATGAATTTCCATCTAAAGTAATGAATCTTCAACAAAAAAATTACATTTTAACAAAGCAGTATGGGTTTGAACCAAAAAAGATGAATTTTCATCGAAAAATTGAATAGCTGATATTCCATCCAAAAAAGAGTTTAATATTAAATAAAAAAAAAACAGTTGAATTTAAACAAAAAAGACGAATTATAAATGAAATATTTAATTTTGAAGTTAAAAAATTAATTTTCTAAGAAAAAAAAATATTAATAAAATAGTTAAATTTTAATCGAAAGAAATGAATTTGCAACTAAAAAAAAATTGGTAACCAATAATGAAATAGTTCACTTTTGAATTTTCAACCAAAACGATGAATTTTCAAACAAGAAGATTCATTTTCTACCAAAAGGTCGAGTTTTCAACTAAAAAATTAATTAAAGAAAAAACAGATATTTTTAACCAAATAAATGAATTTTTAACCAAATAAATGAATTTTTAACCATAATAAATGAATTTTCAAACAAGAAGAATAACTGTCTAAAAAAAGTCAATTTTCAAACACAGAGTTGAATTTTCAACTAAAAAGATCAATTTTCAAGAAAGGAAAAACGAATTTAAAAAAAATCAGTTACATTTTCAACCGAAAAATTATTTTTCAACCAAGAAGATTAATTTTTAAGCATCATGATTTATTTTCCACCAAAAGAGACGAATTTTCAATAAAATACTAAATCATTTTCAATATAAATCCAAATGGTTCATTTTTAAACTAAAAGAGGCGAATTTTTAACCAAAAACGGGCAAGTTAAATTTTCAGTTAATCAATTTTTAACCAAAAAAACTGATTTTTATCAAAATAATTTACTTTAAATCAAAGAGATGAATCTTCAACAAACAACGTAAAATGCAATATTGATATTTCAATTAAAAAAATATGAATTTTGAAATGAATGAAATGAATTTTTAATTAGAATAAGGAATCTTTAATTGAAAAAAAAAAATTTAACAAAAGAGTTTTATTTTCAACCAAATAATTTTATTTTCAACCTAAAAGATGAATTTTTAGCTAAAATGATAAATATATAACTGAAATACTTTAATTTTTAACAGAAAAGAAGAATTTTTAAACCAGAAGATTAACTTTCAAAGAAAAAGGTCATTTTCTACCAAACAAATCGATTTTTTAACAAAACACGTGGGTTTTCAATGAAATAGTTGGATTTACAATTGAAAAAGAAAAAATTTCGACCAAATTGTTGAATTTTGAAATAGAAAAGATCAATTTTCAATCAAAAATAGAATAGTTACATTTTTCGGTTAAAAATCTCATTCTTAATAAAAAGAAAGGATTTTCAGCAAAATAGTTAAATTTTCTACTTGAATACTTAAATTTTTATTTTAAAAAATTGATTTTCAACAAAATAGTTACATTTTCAATTAAAATTATGAATCTTCAACCAAAAAAATTAATTTTTAACAAAAGAGTTTAACTTCCAACCAAGTAGTTGAATTTTTAACTAAGAAAGGATTAATTTTCAACTAACAGTATTATTTTATTTTAATTGTTTTTCATTCTCAAATTTTTCTTTTTTAGTTGAAAATTCGTCCTTTTTGGTAGAAAATTAATCTTTATGGATGAAAAGTTATCTTTGTGAACGAAAATTCAACTATTCAGTTCGAATCCCATTTTTTTTATTGAAGATTCATCATTATAGTTAAAAATTTAACTCATTTGTTGAAAATTCGTTTTTGTGGTTAAAAATTAATTTTTTCAACTTTAAATATATAACAATTTCATTTTGGGTTGGAAACATTTTTTTTTAAATTGGAAATTCGTCTTTATTGGTAGAAAATTAATCATCTTGGTTGAAAATTCATTTTTTTGTTTGTTAAAGATTCCTCATTTTAGTTTAAAATTCATTTCTTTAGTTAAATTATTTAAATATTTTATTGACAATTCATGTATTTTGTTAAAAATTCATATTTTTTTATAGAAAATCAATCTTATTGTTTGGAAATTTATAGTTTTGGTTGAAAATTTTTTTTTGGTTGAAAATTTTTTTTCGGTTGAAAATTTAACCTGAAAGATAAATTTATAACAGTCAAGGAAAGTGAAAAATTGGCCAGGGGGAAAAAAACATGAAAATTCGTTTTTTTTTTGCCAAATCTTACTGTTTTTTACGAATTAACAAAGTAGTTCAACGTTCAAGGTTTCAAATATTTTTATTTTAAATCGAAAACAGTTGAATTTAACCAAAAAAGACGAATTTTCAATGAAATACTTGAATCTTCAACAAAAAAAGATTTTTCAGGCAATAAAGAAAAAAAATGTCATCCGAAATGTAGGATTTTCAAGACAAAAAAGATCAATTTTCTACTAAAAAAGACAAATTTTCAACAAATTACATAAATTTTCAATAAAATAGTTGAATTTTTTAGCTACAAACATAAATTTTTAACCAAAAATGGAATAGTTAAATTTTCATTAAAACAAAAATCATTTTTCTTTAAAAAAAAATTAATCTTCTACAAAATAGTTGAATTTTCTACCAAATTGTTTAATTTTTAAGACGAAAAGACAAATTTTTAACAAAGCAGTTGAATTTTCAAGTCAAAAATATGAATTTTCAACAAAAAATTTAATTTTCAACTAAATAGCTAAATATTTAGACTAAAAAATATAACTATGTAACCAAAAATGGAATAGTTAAATTCTGCCTGAAAAACAATAATTTTAAATTGAGAAAAGCGAATTGTTTTACAGAACAGTCGAATTTTCAACCAGAAAATATGAATTTTCAAAAAACAAAAAAATGGAATTTTTGTTCTAATAGTTAATTTTCTACCAGATTGTAGAATTTTCAAGCCAAAAGACGATTTCTCTACAAAACAATTAAATTTTCAAGCCAAAACTATGAATTGTATACAAAAAAGTTAATTTTCAACTAAACTGTTTAATTTTTAACTAAAATTATGAGTTTTCAACCCAAAAAAATGAATTTTCAACAAAAAGTTCATTTTCAACCAAACAGTTAATTTTTCAGGTAAAAATTTAATTTTTACCCCAAAAAGGGAAGTTTCAACAAAGTACATAGTTAAATTTTTAACCAAGCAAATGAAATTTCAACGAAAATGATGAATCTTCAACCAAAAAAGATTATTAAAAAAAAAGGAATTAAAAAAAATAGCGATATTATAAATCAAAGAAATAATATTTAATCTAAAATAATGAATCTTCAAACAAAAAGATGAGTTTTTAACAAAGGACGTGAATTTTCATTCAAATAGTTGAATTTTGACGTTTGATTTTCATCACTAAATGGAATACTTAAATTTTCAGTTAAAAAAATTAATTTACAGTAAAAAAACGAAATTCTAAGAAAATAGTTAAATTTTCAATTAAAGAAGTGAATTTTCAACCAATAAATATTAATTTCCAACAAAATTGTTGAATTTTAAAGCCAGAAAAAGACGAATTTTCTACTCGAGAATTTTTTCAAAAGGATTCTTATTTATGATAAAAATGTATTAATGAAATTTTACTAAATTTTGGTTAGAAAAGATTATTTAAAAGATTTTAGGCGAGAAATTAATATTAAATTTTCTAACAAAAAGATGAATTTTTAATCAATTAAATGAATTTCAAACAAAATAGTTACCTACAATTTTAGCCGAAAAAATGAAATTTCAACTGAAATAATGAATCTTCAACTAAAACGATGAATTTTTAACAAAAGAGTTGAATTTTCAACAAAGAAAAATTTTCAAGTCAACAAATAACAAAAAAATTTTTTCCAAAATGTTGAATTTTCTGGCCAAAGAGACAAATATTCTACTCCAGGATTTTTTCAAAAGGATTCTTATTCCTGGAAAAATGTATTAAGAAAATTTTACTAAATTTTGGTTATAAAGGATTATTTGAAATATTTTAGGCGAAAAAATATTCTTAAATTTTCTAAAAAAAAAAAGAATTTTTAACAAAATACATGAATTTTAAAATAAAATAGTTACATTTTTAACCAAAGAAATAAAAGTTTACTGAAATGATGAATTTTAAATAAAAAAACATGGCTTTTTTACAAAGTACATTTTCATCATTGAATGACATAGTTAAATTTTCAGTTCAGTTTTCAACCCGAAAATATGCATTATTAACAAAAAAGTTGATTTGCAACAAAATTGTTGAATTTTAAAGATAACAAAGAAAGAATTTTCTACTCGAGGATTTTTTCAAAAGGATTCTTCTTTCTGAAAAAGTGTATTAACAAAATTTTACTAAATGTTGGTTAGAAAAGATTATTTGCAAGATTTTAGTCGACAAACTATTATTAAATTCAAGGTTATAAGCTCATTTCTATCATCCTTATCGCATGATAAAATAAACTAGAGAATAATTAAGAGAATCGTTTAACTCGGAATAAAATAGCAATTAAATTATAATAGTTTCAGAAAATGTAAATTTTTATTCTTAACTCTCCAATTGAAATCGCTATCTCTTCAAAAATGTAGAGTTTTAAATTTGGAATGGCAAAAAACAAACGTAATAAAACTGAAAATTATAGTCTAAAATAAAATAGTTACATTTGTAACCAAGGAAATGAAATTTCAACTCAAATTATGAATCTTCAACCAACAGTAATAAATTTGTAACAAAATAAATAAATTTTCATCACTGAATGGAATAGTTAAATTCCCAGTTGAAAAAAATTAGTTTTCAGAAAATAAAGAAAAAATATTACAAGAAAATACCTAAACTTTCAACCAATGAAATGAATTATTAAATAAAAAAAATTAATTTTCAAAAAGAGTTGGATTTTTAACAAGGAAAGATTTTTAAGTCAATAAATAAAAAAATGTTATTCAAAGTATTGAATTTTTTGACCAAAAATACGAATTTTCGACAAGTATTCAATCCAAAAATACACGAATTTACAACAAAAAAGTTACAATAAAATATTATCATTTTTAACAAAAGAAATGAAATTTCAACTAAAATAATGAATCTTCAACCAAAAAATATCAATTTTCAACAAAAAAGTTTAGTTTTCAACCTGAAAATATGAATTGTTCACAAAAAAGTTAATTTCCAACAAAACTGTTGAATTTAAAATACAACAAAAAACGAATTTCCTACTCGAGGATTTTTTCAAAGGGATTCTTATTACTGAGAAAAATTTATGAACAAAATTTTACTAAATTTTGGTTAGAAAAGATTATTTGAAATATTTGAGCGAGAAACTATGATTAAAAACGAAATAAAAAAAAATATTTAAATTTTCAACCATAGAAATGAATTTTCAATCTAAAATGATGAATCTTCAACCAAAAAAGATTAATTTTCAAAAAAAGAGTTGAATTTTCAACAAAGAAAAATTTAAGATAAATAACGAAAAAAATGTAATCTAAAATTTTAAATTTTCTGGCCAAAATGTTCAACAAGACAGTTGAGTTTTCAATCCAAAAATACAAGAATGGATTTTCAACAAAATAGTGAATGAATTTTGAACAAAGTACATGAATTTTCAACAAAATAGTTAAATTTTAAACCAAAGAAATAAACTTTAAACTGAAATAATGAATATTCAACCCAAAAGATTAATTTTCAACAAAAGAGTTGAATTGTTAACCAACGGAATGCAATTTCAATTAAAATAATGAATCTTCAACCAAAAAAGATAAAATTTTAACAAAATACAGGAATTTTCATTCAAATAGTTGAATTTTGAACCAAAAATATGGATTTTTATCATGAAATGGAATAGTTAAATTTTCAGTTACAAAAATTAATTATCAGTTTAAAAAAATTAATTATCAGTTAAAAAAATTAATTTTCAGTAAAAGAGTTGCATTTTTAAAGAAGAAGGAATTTTCGGGGAAGAGAGAAAAAAAATGTAATCCAAAATGTTGAATTTTCTGGCCAAAAAGAAGAATTTTCCACAAAATAGTTGAGTTTTCAACCCAAAAATATGAATTAAAAAAAAATTAAATTTCCAAAAAAATGGTTGAATTCAACAAAAAATCGAGTATTTAAATTTTGAGCGAAAAAATGAATGTTAGATTAAAAAAAAATGAATTTCCAACGAAGTAATAGAGAAAAAAAATTTCATCCAACATCTTGAATTTTCTTGCCAAAAAGACGAATTTTCCACAAAATAGTTGAGTTTTAAACCCCAGAATATGAATTCATTTTCATCATCAAATGGAAACGATTAATTTTCAACAAAAGAGTTGAACTTGAAAAAAAATTTTTTAAATAAATAAAGAAAAAATATATTCCAAAATGTTGAATTTTCTACAAAATAGTTGAATTTTCAACAAAAAAGTTAATTTCCAACTAAAGTTTTGAATTTCAAACAAAAAAAAAACAAATATTCTACTCAAGAACTTTTTCAAAAGTATTCCTATTTCTGAAAAAATGTATCAACAAAATAGTACTAAATTTTTGTTAGAAAATATGATTTGAAAGATTTTAGGCAAACAAATATTCTTAAATTTTCTAAAAAAAAAAGAATTTTTAACAAAATACATGAATTTAAAAATAAAATAGTTACATTTTTAAACAAAGACATAAAATTTTAACTGAAATGATGAATCTTCAACTAGAAAAGATTTATTTTCAACAAAAGAGTTGAATGTTCAAAGAAAGATTTTCAGGTCAATAAAGAAACAAAATTTTTTTTTTAACAAATTACAGGAATTTTTACGTTTGATTCACATAATTAAATGAAATAGTTCAATTTCCAGTAAAAAAGAAAAACGAATTTTTAAGAAGATAGTTACATTTTTACCAAAGAAATGAAATTTTAACTGAAATTATGAATCTTCAACTAAGAAGCATTAATTTTCAACAAAGAAAAATTTTTAAGTCAGTAAAGAAACAAAAATTATCCAAAATGATGAATTTTCTGACCAGAAAGACAATTTTTCGACAAGACATTTGAGTTTTCAATAAAAAAATACAAGAATTTACAACAAAATAGTTACATTTTAAATCAAAGAAATGAAATTTCAACTAAAATAATGAATCTTTAACCGAAAAGAAATGATTTTTGAACAAATTACATGAATTTTCATTCAAATAGTTGAAGTTTGACCCAAAAAAAAAAATGCATTTTCATCATCAAATGGAATAGTTAAATTTTCCTTTAAAAAAATTAATCTTTCGTAAAAAAAAAACGAAATTTCAAGAAAATAGTTGAATTTTTAACCAAAGTAATGCAATTTCAACTAAAATAATGAATCTTCAAACAAAAAAGATTAATTTACAAGAAAAGAGTTGAATTTTGAACAAAGAAAATTTTTTTAATCAATAAAGAAAAAAATGTCACCAAAAATGTTAAATTAGCCAAAAATTATGAATCTTCAACCAAAAAAGATTAATTTTCAACGAAAGAGTTGAGTTTGCAACCCAAAAATATGAATTTTTAACAAAAAAGTAAATTTCCAACAAAATTTTTGAATTCAACCGAAAATCGAATAGTTAAATTTTGAGCTAAAAAATGAATTTTCGATTTAAAAAAAAATGAATTTTCAACGAAGTAATTGAATTTTCAACCAAAGAAATAAGTTTTTAACGAAAATGATAAATTTCTAACCATGAAGATTAATTTTCTGCCAAAAAAGATGAATTTAGAAAAAAAAATATATTAATTTTGACAAAGTACATGAATTTTTAACAAAATAGTTAAATTTTTAATCAAAGAAATTAAATTTCAACTAAAATTATGAATGTTTAAAAAAAAAAAAGATTTTTTAATAAAGTACATGAACTTTCATTCAAATAGTTGAATTTTGAATAAAAAAACTACATTTTCATCATCAAATGGAATAGTCGAATTTTCCGTTTAAGAAATTAATTTTAAGTAAAAAAAACGAAATTTCAAGAAGATAGTTGAATTTTCAAAAAAAGACATGAATATTCAACTTAAATTGATGAATGTTCAATTAGAAAAGATTAATTTTCAACAAAAGAGTTGAATTTTCAACAAAGAAATTTTTTTTAATCAATAAAGAAAAAATTTTCACTTGAAATGTTTAATTACCCTAAAATGATGAATCATCAACCAAAAAAGATAAATTTTTAATAAAAAATATGAATTATTCAATTGGAATAAGTTAAACTTTCAGTTTAAAAAATTACTTTCCACAAAAAAACTAACTTTGAACAACAACAAAAACAAACTTTCAGAGAAATAGTTACATTTTCAAACAAGGTGATGAATTTTTAACTGAAATTGTAAATCTTTGAATGGAATAGTTGAATTTTAAACCAGAAAGACGAATTTTCAACTAAAATGATGAATCATTTAACTAGAATAATTGAATTTTTGACCAAAAAGGTCAATTTTCAACTAAAATGAAAAATGTTTAACTGAAATACTTTAATTTTTAACAGAAAAGAAGAATTTTTAAACAAGAAGATTAACTTTCAAAGAAAAAGATCATTTTCTACCAAAAAAATCAATTTTTTAACAAAATAGGTAGGTTTTCAACAAAATAGTTGAATTTCCAATTTAAATAGGCAAATTTTTGTCGAAATTGTTGAATTTTGACCTAAAAAAGATAAATTTTCAATCAAAATAGGAACAGTTAAATTTTCAGTTAATGAAATTATTTTTCAACCAAACTGTTGAATTTTCAACTAAAATGATAAATCTTCAACTGGAATAGTAGAATTTTTTACCAAAAGGATGAATTTTCAACCATAAAGAGTATTTTTTTACAAAAAAGACGAATTTTCCGCAAAGTGCATAAATTTTCGAACAAATAGTTGAATTTTGTTCAAAAAAGATAAATTTTCAACCAAAAATGGAATAGTTAAATTTTTCTGTTGAAAATCTCATTCTTAATTAAAAAAAAAGGATTTCCAGCAAAACAGTTCAATTTTCTACTTGAAATGCTAAATTTTTAGTTGAAAACATTGATTTTTAAAAAACTAGTTACATTTTCAAACAGAGATGAATTTTTGAATTAAAATTATGAATCTTCAACCTAAAAAATTAATTTTTAACAAATGAGCTTAACTTTCAACCAAGTAGTCGAATTTTTAACTGTAAAGGACAAATTTTCAACGAACAATATTATTTTATTTTAATTATTTAATTTTAATTTTTTTTCATTCCCAAATTTATCATTTTTAGTTGAAAGTTCGTCTTTTTTGGTAGAAAATTAATCATCTTGGTTGAAAATTCATTTTTCTGTTTGTTAAAGATTCATGTATTCATGTATTTTGTTAAAAATTCATATTTTTTTATACAAAATTAATCTTATTGTTTGAAAATTTATCTTTTTGGTTGAATTAACAAAGTAGTTCCACGTTCAATAAGTAGGTGCGAATTTTCAACCAAAAATTATGAATTCTCAAAAAAATGTAATAGTTCATATTTTAACCAGGGAAAGATTTTCATTTTAAACCAAAAACAGGTTGAATTTAACCAAAAACGACGAATTTTCAACAAAATACTTGAATCTTCAACAAAAACAGATTATTCAATCAATAAAGAAGAAAAATTTCATCGAAAATGTAGAATTTTCAAGTCAAAAAAGATCAATTTTCTACCAAGAAGATTAATTTTCTACTAAAACAGACGAATTTTCAACAAATTACATAAATTTTCAACAAAATAGTTGAATTTTTTAGCTAAAAATATCAATTTTTAACCAAAAATGGAACAGTTGAATTTTCATTAAAGAAAAATAATTTTTATTTAAAAAAACGAATCTCATGCAAAACAGTGGAATTTTCTATCAAATTATTGAATTTTCAAGCCAAAAAAAGCGATTAACAAAAAAGTTAATTTCTAACAAAACTGTTGAATTTAAAATCCAACAAAAAACTAATTTCCTACTCGAGGATTTTTTCGAAGGGATTCTTATTTCTTAAAAAACGTATTAACAAAATTTTACTAAATTTCGGTTAGAAAAGATTATTCGAAAGATTTTAGCGAGAAACTATGATTAAAAACGAAAATTAAAAAAATAGTTTAATTTTCAACCAAAGAAATGAATTTTCAACATAAAATGATGAATCTTCAACCAAAAAAGATTAATTTTTAAGAAAATAGTTGAATTTTCAACAAAGAAAGATTTTAAAATAAATAGCGAACAAAATTTAATACAAAATTTTAAATTTTCTGGCCCAAATTTTCAACAAGACAGTTGAGTTTTCAATCAAAAAATACAAGAATTTTCAGCATGAATTTTTACGTTTGTTTTTCATCATAAAATGGAATAGTTAAATTTTCAACAAAATAGTTACATTTTTAATTTAAAAAAAAATGAAATTTTAACTGAAATTATGAATCTTCAACTGAAAAAGATTGATTTTCAAAAAAGAAAGATTTTTAAGTCAATAAAGAAACTAAAATTATCCAAAATGTTGAATTTTCTAGTCAAAAAGACAATTTTTCGACAAGACATTTGAGTTTTAAATCCAAAATACAAGAATTTCCAATAAAATAGTTACATTTTTAATAAAAAAAATGAAATTTCAACTAAAATAATGAATCTTCAACCAAAAAGAAATGATTTTTTAACAAATGTGCGTTAAAAAAATTAATTTTTATTTTTAAAAAATGAATTTAAAGAAAATAGTTGAATTTTCAACCAGAGACATGAATATTCAACCTAAAATAATGAATCTTCAACCAAAAAGGATTAATTTAATCAAAAAATATAAATTTCCAACAAAATATTTACCTACAATTTTAACCATAGAAATGAAATTTTAACTAAAATGATGAATCTTCAACTTTGAGTTTTAAATCCAAAATACAAGAATTTCCAACAAAACAGTTACATTTCTAATCAAAGACATGAAATTTCAACTAAAATAATTAATTTTCAATAAAAAAAGATGAATTTTTAACAAAATACAGGAATTTTTACGTTTGATTTTCATCATTAAATGGAATAGTTAAATTTTCAGTAATTAAAAAAAGGAATTTTCAACGAAATAGTTACATTTTTAATCAAAGAAATGAAATTTTAAATGAAATGATAAATCTTCAACTGAAAAAGAATAATTTTCAACAAAAAAGTTAAATTTTCAACAAAGAAAGATTTTTACACCAATAAAGAAAGAAAAATGATCCAAAATGATGAATTTTCTGGCCAAAAAGACAATTTTTCGACAAGACATTTAGGTTTTAAATCCAAAAATGGCAGAATTTCCAACAAAATAGTAACATTTTAAATCAAAGAAATGAAATTTCAACTAAAATCATGAATCTTCAACAAAAAAAGATTAATTTAATCCAAAAATTTAATTTCCAACAAAATTTTTAAAACCTAAAATGATGAATCTTCAACCAAAAAAAGATTAATTTGCAACAAAATAGTTTAATTTTCAAAAAAGAAAATTTTTTAAATCAATAAAGAAGAAAATTTCACTTAAAATGTTGAGTTACCCTAAAATGATGAATCTTCAACCAAAAAAGATTAATTTTCAACAAAAGAGTTGAGTTTTCAACCTGAAAATATGAATTGTTAACAAAAAAGTTCATTTACAACAAAACTGTTAAATTTTAAATCCAACAAAAAACGAATTTTCTACTCGAGGATTTTTTCAAAGGGATTCTTATTTCTGAAAAAAGTAGGACCAAAATCTGACTAAATTTCGGTTAGAAAAGATTATTTGAAAGATTTTAGCGAGAAACTATGATTAAAAATGAATATTAAAAAAAATAGTTAAATTTTCAACCAAATAAATGAATTTTCAACCTAAAATGATGAATCTTCGATCAAAAAATGATTAATTTTTAAGAGAAGAGTTGAACTTTCAACAAAGAAAGATTTAAAAATAAATAAAGAAAAAAATGTAATCCAAAATGCTGAATTTGCTGGCAAAAATTTTCGACAAGACAATCGAGTTTTCAATCCAAAAATACAAGAATTTTTAACAAAATAGTTACATTTTTAATAAAAAAAAAAATGAAATTTAAACTAAAATGATTAATCTTTAACCAAAAAGGATGAATTTTTACCAAAGTACATGAATTTTCAACGAAGTAGTTCGTTTTTAACTAAAGAAACGAAATTTCAACTAAAATAATGAATCTTCAACCAAGAAGAAATGATTTTTAACAAAGTATATGAATTTTCATTCCAATAGTTGAATTTTGAGCCGAAAAATATGGATTTCATGAAATGGAATAATTAAATTTTCAGTTAAACAAATTAATTTTCAGTTAAAAAAAATAATTTTCAGTAAAATATTTGCATTTTTAAAAAAGAAAGAATTATCGGGCAATACAGAAAAAAATTTTATCCAAAATGTTGCATTTTCTGGCCAAATAGACGAATTTTCCACAAAATAGTTGAGTTTTCAACCCAAAAACATAAATTTACAACAACATATTTACCTAGATTTTTAACCAAAGAAATTAAATTTCAACTAAAATAATTGATCTTCAATAAAAAAGATGAATTTTTAACAAAATACATGAATTTTTACGTTTGATTTTCATCATTAAATGGAAGTAAAATTTCCATTGAAAAAAAAAACGAATTTTTAAGAAAATAGTTACATTTTTACCAAAGAGATGAACTTTTAACTGAAATTATGAATCTTCAACTAAAAAAGATTAATTTTCAAACAAAGAAAGATTTTTAAATCAATGAAGAAACTAAAATTATCCAAAATCTAAAAATTCTAGCTTTTTCTCAAGAAAATTAATTTTTTCTTCGAATGTTTTGTTCTTCTCTTCCAAAAGATGACATATGGTTTTGTAGATTTTTAATTCTTCCATGATCTTTTCATCTGAGCTCTTTAAAACAATAATGTCTTCAGTCATTTGTTGAACAGTCGCTCCTGTGGATTTTAAATTCTCTTAAATTGATTGTAAGAGAGATTTTAGCTCCTCGTTGGTCGTCATAACTATCGAATTAACTCTCGCTTTACACTTCAAAACACAAAATACGAATAAGCTACGTAAGCTCTCACAAACGGTTGACAGAGAAACACTTCCGACCATTTCAAGGGTTATTTAAATAACCCCTATAATAAATTTAAACAATTTTCGTCATGAGGAACCCTTCCTACACGTATTATGAAGTGATTTCTCTCAGCAATAGCATGATCAAAAAATGTTTGCTGTTTCTGTTTTTCTTTCGAAATTTGGATTTCCTTGCTAAAATGTTCGAGGGACGTTAAAATGGCCCCTTAAACAAGTGGTCCCAATTTTTCTGATATGGAAGGTTTGTTGCACTCATTCTAAAGTACTTTCTTACGCCAGCAGTTTAATGAAGAAATCTTTCGCTAATAAAATAAATCGTTAATATAACACCACTTTAAATAAATTAAAACAATTTTCCTACTAGGCAATGTTTTTCACGTTTATTGTAAATTGATTTCCGTCCCCAATATTTTAATTAAAAAATATCTCGTTGGGGTTTTGTTTTGAGGAAATATCGATTTTTTAGCTTGAACGTTTACGGAATGTTAGGAGTTACACCAATTTTTTAAGGATAAAATGTTAATAATTGACGAATTTTCATATTGAAATAAATGTCAAAATTGGAAGTCTGGGAATTTTTCCACTAAAAAATGTAAATTAGAGAATATTTAAAGAACAAGGGTCGATGAGACTTGAGTCATATTCTTTAGATGAGCAAATAAATATTTAAATATTTATGGAGACAGCTAAGATCTCCAGATAAGTAAAAAAAAATTGGCATCTTCGATAATATTAAATCTCTCCCAAATTTGTGCACAGACCTTTTAAAATTAAAGGCAAAGGCATCGATAACTGTAATTTGGTGATTGTGAATTCTCTTTTGTTAAAGCTCCTTCTATTTTAACGAACACATCCTCATCACATATCTCGTGCTTTGCACTCAATTTGATCCTAAATGTGAAAATGTAATATTTGTTTCTCATTTTGCAATTAAATATTATTCTCAACTACCCTGAAAAATACGTCTTTTCAATAAATTCATATTATAATTCATAATAGGCATTGGTATTGAAAAATACGTATTTTCATTGTCTTATTTTTATAATTAAAAAAAAGTGCGTGTCCTATAAAAAAAAATTTTGTTATTAAACATTTTATTGCAACTTGTGTCGTTTTTTCATAAATTCAATTTGTTTACATTCAATGTTATTTTTGATGATTCAAACTAAAAATGCGGATCCTAGCGTAAAGTGGTTCCAAGCAAATTTGTAGATATAATTTAGGCGAAAAATTTTGTTAAATATAATGTTATTGTAGCTTGTGTCTATTTTCCAAAAATTTCATATTTTTATTTTCGATATATTTTTATAACAAGCGTTTATAACAAATTTGTAGATCTATTTTGGGTTAAGAACTTTTTTCTTTCCATTTTGTTATCTCTTATTTGGTTTTTCCAAAAATTGAAATTTTTAATTTGTAATAATATTTTTTACGATTAAAACAAACACTACGCGTCCTATCAAACAATGAATGATGACAAATTCGTAGAATCTTTTTGGCTGAATAACTTTTGTCTATCCATTTTTTTCATAGCTTTTGTCGTTTGTACAAAAATTTAATTTTTTTAATTTTATTTTTGACCATTAAAACCAAAACTACTCGTTCCATTAACAACGGCCCAATAAAAAATTTGCGGCTCATTTTTGGGTGAAGAAATTTTATCTGATTATATTTTTTCGTAGCTTGTGTCGTTGGTCAATAAATTTTAATTTGTTATTTTTAATGCTGTTTTTTATGAATAAAACAAAAACGAAGCATCCTATCAAAAAGTATTGATAAAAAAATTTGTATCTCTTTTTTGGGTGCACAACTTTTTTGATTCTTCTTTCTCGTACCATGCATAGTTTGACCGCAAAATTGAATTTTTGATTTTTCAATATTGTTTGTGCGATCGAAGTTTGAATTTTCGATTTTTCAAGAAAATTCAAAAAGTTATTATCATAATATTGTAGGGCTTTAAAAATGCAAGAATAATGTTATCTTTATTTAGCATAGCGTTAGTTTACATTATTGCACATTAAATAATTGAAAACTTGAAAAATTGTTATAAAAATGGTGTTTATTTAAATAATTATTTTTCGGCAGTGACTAAAGAAAACCCTAGGGGTATGTTTTTGAAAAATCTACTAATGTGCTCGAAACTATTTGTGAACTGATAGATTGGTTTATATTAAGTTACAAATTGTTTAAACAATAATTTTTGTACATAATTCAAAAAGCTTCTAGATATGTTGCTGATGTGAATCCAACTATGTTTTCAGTTTTTTCCTTTTCCTTTTTTTTTCAGGTGTTCATATGTGTTTTGTGTCTCACACACTTTCCCTAATCTCACTAATATCTCAAAACTGACCAAAGAATTTCTCAAAATATAATTACCTTATTTTTAGTTCTTTATAACATTTAGAAAATGTTTTTTCAGTAATATTATTTTATTCACATAATTCAAAGTTGATGCAACATTATAAATTTATAAATTTTGGTTCAAAACACTTTCCAACCATTCTTCTCCCTTCATTAAGACCACTACTCATCAGTCTATGTTAGTGATTTTATCGGAAAAAATTATTTGAAGTACAAGAGAATTGATTATTAAAGAACAAGAGAATTGATTATTACTCTTCTGTAAATCGTAAAATCAATTAAACAATTGCAAAATGTCTCAAAGACGAAGTATTACTGTTATGAATGAACTATAGCTTCGTTTGCAAAAAAATGATGAGATCGCAAGTTTGAGGGCGCCTAGGGCGCGCACCGGTCAGATCTTGCTCTTCGCGCTCGATAATATATTTATGCTACGCTTCGCGCTCGGTAATGTATTAACCTCGCGCTACGCGCTTGGTTATCGTACATCCACCACATTTTTTGCATAGGACTTTTTAAATTAAAGGTCAAACCATCGACAACTGAAATTGAGTGATGGTGAATTCTCTTTTGGTAAAGCTCCTTCGGCTTTAAGGGGTCATTCTACTATCTCACATTGGAAAAATCGACTTTTTTGCATTTTTCGACAGATTATATATTCAGAAATATCATATCAAAATTTCACACAGATATTCGGAGTCTTTCTATACTTTTGAGAGCTTGGAGCAAAAGCACGTAGAGAGCTGAGCGCTTGAGTATAGCATCCAAACGCGGCTGCTTATGGTTCAGCGGTGGCAATTGTTTTCCATGCATATCCGGAATTATTGCTGTTTATTTTTAAATGTGTATATGTGAAGAAAATATTGCACTTCTAAGAATTTTTACGGAGCAGGAATTGCTGATTAAGTGTAAGTAATTTTTTCTTACAATTTTTATGTTCCGAAAACTTTAAACGCGTTTTTCTCAGAACAATGTTTTTGGGCACTGCGTGCACCATTTCCCAAGAAGTTTTCAAACGATTATTTTTAATTTTCTACGTCTATTCTAAACATGAATATCTGAAGAGTGACGAAGCGGTTCTTCAAATTTTTAATCTTGTCATAGTTAAAATAACAAAAATAGAGCACAAAAACACAATTTTTTTAAATTTGTTGTTTAAACTACCACCATTTTTTCATTTTGCAAAATAAGAAAAATCCGCTTCGTCATTCAAGAGCTATGGTCAGACTAATGAAGAAAATTACCGATTTATTTGTTTCAAATGATTCTGACTGGAGATATCGTACGCGCAGTGGTCATGCCTTTTTTTTAGACATTTTGTTTATTGTTGAATAATGCCTGAGATAAATAATGATTTTATGTAAAAGAATTGTTTTTGTAAATTTTGGGACAGCATAAATAAACGCTAAAATTGTATATAATTATATAAAGTAGTTGTTCAGAAAAAAATTCCTGAAAATCACCTTTTTTACCGAGATAATAGAATGACCCCTTAACAAACACATTCTCATCACGTGTCATGTGATAAAAAAAGTTTAAAAGGAAATATTCAAATCTAACTTGAAAATAATTTTGCTATTAAACATTTTATTGTACCTTGTGTCTTTTTGTCCAAAAATTTAATTTGTTTATTTGTCAAGTCATTTTTCACGATTCAAACAAAAACTACGTGTCCTATCAAAAAATAATACATAACAACTTTGTAGATCTTTTTTAGGTGAAAAATTTTTGTCTATTCCTTCTTTTCATATATTGTGTCTTCTTTACAAAAACTTAATTCTTACTATATTTTTAATGTTATTTTTTACCATTAAAATAAAAACTACGCATCCTATCAAAAAATAATTAAAATAAAAAATTTTTAGATCTTTTTTGAATAAACAATTTCCGTTTTCCTATATTTTTTTGTATCTTGCATAGTTTGAACGCAAAATGGAATTTTTTATCTTTCATGCCCCTTTTTGGTAGTTAAAACCAGAACCGTCGGTCTAAAAATGGTGGTTAACGAACTCGATCTTTCATTTTGCTCCCTAAAAACGTGTTCCAAATTGCGAACTAATCCGATTAGTTATTCAAATGTTATCCTCCTCATTATGATGAGAATGTAAAAATTAATAAACAAAAGTTGTACACCTAAAAAAGATCAATAAATTTTGTTATTAATCATTTTTGGATGAAGCGCGTACTTTTGGATTTCAATCGTAGAAAATAACATTTAAAATATTTTTTTTTAATTGAAAAACAACACAAGGTACGAAAGAATATTAATAGACACTAGGATACATTTATTTAAATGATATACATTTTCAGGGTGGCTGAGAATAAAATTTAATGCAAAATAAGGAACAAATATTAAAGTAATCATGATAAATAAAATTTGTACTTCATTTTGAAATATCTGAATAAGCAATCCTAGGCTGAGGTACAGAAATAAATGTAATATACATTTGATATAATAGTGTTGAACGTAATGTATACTAGTTTGACGCTGGACAAAATTCACTGCGAAGCACACGATACGTGATGAGAATGTGCTCGTTAAAGCCGAATGAGCTTTAACAAAAGAGAATTCACAATCACCAAATTACAGTTGTCGATACTTTGACCTTTAGTTTTAAAAAGGCTGTGAACAAAGGTGGGAGGAGTACAAAGACCGAGCATGTAGCGCGAGGTAAATACATTATCGAGCTCGAAGCGCTAGAACCAACCGACGCGCGCTCTAGGCGCGTTCACACCTTCGAGCCGCGCGCGATGAGAATGTGCCCACGCAGCGGGATTTTTTGGTTAAAAATTCTTCTCTTCAATTGAAAATAAATTTTTGAACTGAAAATTTAATTATTCCACTTGTGGTTGAAAATTTATCTTTATAAAAAGTTTCTATGTTCAGAAATGTGATATAAGTGAATTTGTTTATAACTATTATTTATAAAAATGACAATTGTCTTTGTTTAGTTATTGCACATGATTAATTATTATTTTTACGTAATTCAAACCCAAAATCAGTATAAATAATGCATTTCCATACCGAAAATATAGCAAATGTCAGCTCTATCCAATAATTTGTTTATAACAATGAGAGAAATTCAATAAAGGCAGAAATTCAATAAAATAATTATTTTTATCAAATTTTAGTCAATTAATTAATCTACAATAAAATTTGTATGTAGTTGAGAGTATATCGACTTTTCCATGCAATATGAAATCAAGTTCGGGTAAGTCCGTGTGAAGAATCAGGTTATTGTTATTCCCTGTAAAAAATTATGAATAAACTATATTCTTATTGATTTTTACACTTGCACTTTTGGTGATAAAATAAAAAAACCAGGCCGCTATACACCAGGTAATAAATTTTTATGGAATGCTCGTTTATTTCATTGGAAAAAATCGAAGTGTACAAAAATAAACTTGATTCCATATACAGGGCAATTATTTTTGATTGATAAAAAGTTGATTGTACAAATATAAAAAAATTATGAAAGTAGGCACCAAGCACCTACAAGAAAGGGTTTCGTAGGTTTAGGTGCTTATATTTTTGGTCCTATATCAATTTTTGGCCCTATGTCCATTTTAGGTCCTTGGTCAATTTTAGGCCATATGTTCATTTTGGGCCTTATTTCAGTTCCAGGCCAAATGTTCATATTGATCTCCAGGTCAATTTTGGACCCTGTGTCAATGAGGGGCCCTACGTATATTTTGGAGCCTATATCAATTTTTGGCCCTATGCCAATTTCTGGCCCCATGTCAGTTTTGGGTCTTATGTCAATTTTTGGTCCTATGGCAGTTTGGGGCCCTATGTTCTACGAAATCTTAAAAATAAAGGTTTTTGGCTATTTCTCAACTCAAATAAAAAACCATTGAAATTAAAAAAAAAACGTCCTCGATGCTCCTCTGCGAAATTTAATCAGTCGAAATTTGAATGAAAAAACTTTAAAATCGGTTAAGAAATACCACCTATAGAACATTTGGAATACCAATATTTATTTTTTGGGTTGACCAACAATCGAACTTTCGAGAACGGCAAAAAGATCTATGGGCCTATGGCTTAATGTAGTGTAATGTTTGCTAAATATTTGGAAGTACATTTTTAAAAAAAAACATAAGCTTATAATAGTCAAATTGTGCAACAGAATTGCACAAAAAAGCTTCAAAAGAAGTATGTTGATTAAAAAAAAGTTTTTTAAAGGTTTAAAAAGTTTTAAAAGGTTTTTTAAAAGTTTTTTTAAAGGAAATACTCAAAAAGTCAATTTGTGTTACATAATTTCACAAAAGGAGTTAAAATGAGATAAATATGTTTCCAAGTTTTGCCGCACTGCGCACAGACGCTCATGAGAGTTCTCTGCTTTCCTGCTACCCTTCCTTGATGGACAATATACTGTTGAGTAATAAAATTAATCTATTTCTATTTTCTTTTGCAGAATCAACTTCTCGCTCATCTTCGAAAAGAGCTCGCCAATCTGATAATTATAGCAGTGGACCTCGTCACGCCCAGTTTTCCGGAGCAGCTTCTGCTAGTAATGGTCCAGGAATACAACCGAGCATATATAATTTTCCTAATACGTTTAATATTATATGGACATCATTTGACGGATCGAAATCAGCCCAACACAGAATTATCAAAAACCAGCCACTTGGTGTATTAGTAAACGAACAAGGTTTCATCTATGCAATTTGGCACAATGAACGCATTTGTGAAATGATAGGTATGAATAGTCGACGGACAACTGTAAACATACATGACCACAAGCAATATTCATTTAAGGATATATTCGATTCTTCGTAAACAGTATTTTTTATTACACCTCCGCGTAAAATTAGATGTTTTGTGGATGTATAGAGGCACAGAAAGTGGCCAGTTTCAGGAGGGTAGACTAACCGTGAAAAAATAGGAGAGGCGTGAAAAAATACTAAAGATTGATGGAGCTTGAAGGCTTCCGAACCTTAATCTACTGCTCCGAAATAGGCTGAAGTGAATTTAGATTGGTTGCAGTGATTCAGCCCGAGCGCACCATCTAGTGAAAGAAACAGGCATTGACGAGCAATAAAAGTTCATGTCCATTCACGTCTTGCAACCTTGGCCCAGTCAATGTTTAATAATCGCGTCTTTTTCTTTTCCAATTCGTTGGTGCTTGCATCAAACTTTTTCGCGATGAAGATGTAATAAAAAATATTGTGTGGCGTGTGCGAAACGCTGAATCCGTTCGCTTGTAAAGTTCGCATGAAGAAATAAGCCTTGTTTCACACTTGCCACGCAAATAACTATTTTATTACTCCTCCGCGAAAAAGTCGATGTTTTGTGGTCATATATAGGCATAGAAAGTGGCCAAATTCAGGGAGGAAGACTAATCGTGAAAAAGGTAGGGGAAGCGTGAAAAAAGACTGAAGATGCATGAAGGAGGGAGGTTTCCTAACCTTCAATCCATTGCTCCGAAATTGGCTGAAGTAAATTTAGGTTGGCTGCAGTGATTTAGCTTGAGCGTGCTATCTAGCGGTAGAAACAGGCAGTGCGAGCAATGTCAGTTCATGTCCATTCACATTTTGCATGCTTTGCCCAGTGTTAAGTCTTTCTTCTTTTTCAGTTAGTGTTTTGCATCGAACTTTTTCGCGTTGAGGATGTATTAAAAAATATTGTGTGTATCAGCTGCAAAGCGCTGATTTCGTTCATTTGTTAAGTTCGCATCACTCGCCACAGTCTCGTTCCAGCGCTTGCGGCGCCTCCACTCGACTCTGACTCGTGTTGCGAACTTCCCACTCACGAAATCAACCCTGTTTCGAACTTGCTACACAAATAACTATTATGTATCTAGGGAGGAAAGCACGCTTTTTGTCAACCGCGATGTTTTCAGAACCAGTCGTATGGTGAGGCCACTGATATGTCCCTCCCGTAATGCGTCTGATATTTTCTGCAACACTGTTTGAAAAACGTGGATTTTCGAGTGTAGGAGAAGCAGGTCGGACATTTCTGTGTCTTGATTGGGGAAAAGAACTAAAATAAAAAGTCGAGACAGAGGATAAAGGTCGTGACAGTTTGAAATCAACTCGACGCTGCGCCGTAATGACTACAATATTCTCCATCAGAGGCAGCTTGTCTGAGTTTTATTTCCTTTGGCAGATGTTTTTTCCTCAGTTTATTTCCCCTGACCAACAAACGGCAACTTCCGGCTCGCTTTACATGCTTAAAAACCGGCAATTTTCATGCATGTACTTAAGAATATTTTTAATCTTCGTGCTTCTCTAACCGCAGGAAGTTTAGAATGATTTACTGCGAATACAATTCAAAAAAATCTTAGTTTCATTTAAGACCTTAAAACATGCAAAGATATATATTTGTTGACTTTGATATCTCCGTATATAAACTAAAAGTATTCACCTAAAACCCATAAATTTGATTACGTTTTTGATAACAAATTTTTGGGACGGTTATAGTTCTTCATCGGGTTTCCGTGAGGAAAATCCAAAAGAACGGTTATGTCGATGGATGTTACGTCAATTATAATTAATTATCTAATATTTAATCATTATTTTTATCACGTTCTAATATATATTTTTATCAAAAATTCATTTAGTTTTATTCCTAAATATACAAGTTGAAGAATCATATTTTTAGTGTGAATAAATTTAAGATGATTATGAAACATTATGTTTATCAGCGTTTTCTGTTAATATAAGCGGATTTGAAATAAATTTTTTGTGTGAAGGATAACTCAGCTAGTTTTAAAATACCCTTTCCAAATTCCATTTTCACAACAACGCATTCTTATGAGACTAATAAAGTACAGGCTAACTCGGACATAACGCCCCCGGATATATCCCTTCCAAGAATTGACGCCGCGCCGCGGGTAGAGTAAGAGAAGCTGCGGGGTGTGCGGTGTTCACTCAGGCGTGACGAAATAGGAGCATTTCGTTAAGGCGCTGTACCCTAACGACCTACCTGTCTAACTGCGTCATGACGTTGTGAGAGTTCACTCTGAGCGGGAGGCATACGCGTTCACAGAGCGAATAAACACGATGACGAACTCGCGTCGAACAGCAGTGGGGCTTTGATGGCTACTGAAGCTGATGGGACTGATGGGATTATTTCGTGCGATCGCATGAGTGTCTTTGGCTTTGACAACAGCGCCATCTGACACGCGAATATATATCGCGATGAGTATCAAAAAATTATTGGAGCAATGTTAATGAAAAAGAGCAGTGAATATCATCTAAAGACCTGTCATTGGAACACAATCAAATCGTCTCTTTCTATCTCGCATGAGAGAAAGAGAGGTCCAATCGACTTCAGGCATCGAAGTCCCACTGGAGTGGTTTATAATGTCAAACTATCAGATATTGACGTGAGCATGGTGAAAACTGTCTCTTTCGTGGACAGTTAATCTAATATTTATAAAAGTAAATGATTTTCTGTTAAATTACTTCTTCGTATGTCTGTTTATGAAACTCGTCATCATTATGAGCTAGATACGCAAACGTGCGTAGGTCCCACTTGAAGTGTTGACGTGCGGTGCTTTGGTGAAAATAGTTATGTGTTTTTGGATACTGCTGTCTTCGTATGGTTTAATCATGTGAGATACAGAGCATCTGGACCGATTATTCAAGAGAAAGCTCTTTTTTAAACGAGATGCTCAACGGCAGGAAACACATTTATTTTTACCGTGTAACAGCAAACGTTCTTCCTTATTTCCATTAAATATTTAGTTTACCCTTGTCTCCGTAATAGAAAAAAAAGGTTTCAAAATATTTTATATCACGCAGTAAAATCGACCAGAAACGGTTTACACGCCCCTGACTGTTTACATCCGGAGTGGAGCTATATCAAAGTTAGTTCCGCCCACCATCAGCCCCAAAACCGGCGTTATATCCGAGTTTGACTGTATCTGAATTCAAAACCCAGAAAAAAGAATCGAATGAATGTGAAATATTCGAATGGGAGAATTTAAGAATGCCGATCCACACGAATTGCGATACATCGGTTTGTGGAATAGCTAACAGGTCTCTTTTAATCATTTCAATCGGTTCCCGATTTAGGCAAATTTCGTTGAATTATCTTTTTTTTCAATCAGAACCATCGGAACGATAGTTACCAGCTGAGCTTCTTATATTTCAGACAACTCAGACAGAAAATGTTCCGATTTAACAAAAAAATTAGAAATGATTCAACGATATTTTCCTGAAATGGTGGTAGCTGATTGAAATGACTGAAATTTGCGTGAATAGGTAACCTTAAATTCTCCGATTCAAATAATTTCCATGAATCGATTATTGCTTCCGGGTAACGTTTAAACTAGAAATTGGAAACTTCAAATTTCATACTTTTTAGGGCTTCGTGGCCCTGGGCGAAACCCTTATGGTTTCGGTCGGATGTCCGCACTTCAGTCCGTCCATCGTTCAAAAATTTTTTTGTTCGAAAATTTTGTTACAAATACATTTGTTTCTGTTAATTTCTTTCAGCAACTTTTTTTCATAAAATTTTTCCTAAAATTTGGTTCTAAAATTTTGTTTTCAAAATTTTCTTTCCAACATTCTTTTCATAGAATTTTTTTAGATAATTTTTTATCACACAGTCATCATGAGTGCAATTTTAGATACTGCGAGCGATACCTAAAATAGCACTTTTTAGCATGGGCCGTAAAATTTGCACTTAGGGTATTTAGGGTACTTAGGCTACTTACGGTATTTTAGTATCGATTTCTTATCTCGCGCAAATTACCGAAATTCCGTCTCTATATCCTCTTGGGTTTTTAGATTAGGACTCTATAAAACCTATTTGTATTTTTGATTGACTGGCGTGATAAAAAATAGTATGTCACACTAGGCCCCTAAGTGGCACTTTGCTTCGTATAAATCGCAGTACTCGTCTCGTCTCGGCTACGCCTCGAGTCCGACTCGTACTGCAACTTTTACACTCGGCCGAAAATGTGCCACTTAGGTCCTTGTATCACAAATAACTATTAAAAAAAAAATGTTCATAACATTTTTTTTACTAAATTAAAAAATATTTTGTTTTAAGATTCTGTTAAGATTTAAATTAACATCTTAATAGGATACGAAACCCTTCCTTTTGACTAATTTTTCAATTAAAGTTGAGCTTCGCTCCCAAGTTTGAGCGCGCCTTCGATTTTTACATATCAATTTCAAAAAAAAAAAATTAAAAACGACAAGTTCGGGCGAAAAATGGTTTGAAGAAATTCTTGAATAATTTATAAAAGCTGAAATTCCTGAAAAACGTTATCCATATTTCGCGTCGTTGAGCTCAAAATTTGGATTTTCTATTTTGGGCATAGTATTTTCATTAATTAAAACCAAGATGAAAAGTCATATGAAGAAATGTTTATTAAAAATTGTGTAGGACTTTTTAAAAGCTATAATTGCTCCTCAAAACATTGCCCCGTATTTTTAGTCGTTTTGTTCAAAATTGGAATTTTCTAGTTTTTTCATAGCATTTTTGATGAATAAAGAAAAAATATCAAGTCTTGTCAAAAAATTATTCAGAGAACACTTATTGGGCCGTTTAAAAAGCTATAATTGCTCCTGAAGACTTTTTCAAGTATTTTGCATCGTTTGGTTCAAAATATAAATTTTTTAGCTTTTTTTTCATAGTATGTTCGACAAATAAAACCGAAATGAGAAGTCCTTCAAGAAAAATAGCTAATGGAAATCTTGAAGCACTTTTCATAATCTATAATTGCCCTCGAAAACTTGTTTCCACATTTCGCGTCGTTTGGTGTAAAATATGAATTTTTGACTTTTTCACAATATTTTCGATAAATAAAATCAAAATATCAAGTCTCATCAAAACATGGTTTAGAAAAATATGGTTGACGGACAATTGTGCACATCAAATTTCGAAATCATTTGAAAAATATTGTTATACTTTTTTACTACATTAAACTAGAACATTGCGCGCTCTACGCGCGAACTAATTGCCCTTTCTTTAGAAAAAAATCTACTAAGTGCAACTACTTTGTTACAATTTAATGATTTTGTTAACCCTTTTTTTAATATTTTTTTTAACTGAAAATTTAACTGCTGCATGTTTGATCGAACATTTATCTTCTGCAGTTGAAAATTCAAATATTTGGTTGAATATTAATGTATTTTATTATAATATACCCATTTTGGTTCGAAATTGTTTTTTTTTCAAATGAAAATTGAACTGTTAACTAAAAATTTAACTATATCATGTTTCTTTGAACTTTAGTCTTCTTTAGTTGAAAATTCAACTAGTTCTTTGAAAATTTTTCTATTTTGTTGAAGCTTTGTCTTTTGTGGTAGAATATTAATCTTCTTGGTGACTAAGGAAATATTGTAAAATATTTTTTGTTTGTTTAAATGTTTTTTTGTGTGTGTGTTTTTTAATATTCTGAAATCTTTAGTTTAAAAACTTTGAAAACTTGTAATCCGGTGTTTTAAAATAAAAATGAATTACTGTAGTTCTGACTTTGAACAGAAATTTATAGAAAATATTTTTTGTTTGTGTTTTTGAATGTTTTTTTTTTGTGTTTTTCTTATATTCTGAAATCTTTAGTTTAAAGATTTTGAAATCTTGTAATCCGATGTTTTAGAATAAAAATAATTTACTATAGTTCTGACTTTGAACATGAAATTTTGGAAAATATTTGTTGTTTGTTTGTTTAAATGTTTTTTTTGTGTGTATTTTTTGTATATTTTGAAATCTTTAGTTTAAAGACTTTGAAAACTTGTAATGCGGTGTTTTTAAATAAAAATTAATTACTGTAGTTCTGACTTTGAACAGGAAATTTTGGAAAATATGTTTTGTTTGTTTAAATGTTTTTTTTGGTGTTTTTTTATATTCTGAAATCTTTAGTTTAAAGACTTTGAAATCTTGTGATCCGGCGTTTTAAAATAAGGATGAATTACTATAGTTCTGACTTTGAACAGGAAATTTTGGACAATATCTTTTGTTTGTTTTTTTAATTTTTTTTATATTTTAAAATCTTGTAATAAAGTATTTTTAAATAAAAATTAATTACCATTTGGAACAGGGGTTTTGGAAGAGATATCTGTCATCCTGAATGTCAAAAGGCAATTTTTTTACGAATTATTATAGTTCTGACTTTGAGCAGGAGATTTTGGAAAAGATGTTTTTTGCTGTTTTATAAATGTTTTTTGTATATTTTGAAATCTTCAGTTTTAAGACTTTGAAATCTTGTAATCCGGTGTTTTAAAATAAAAATTAACTACTATAGTTCTGACTTTGAACAAGAAATTTTTGAAAATATTTTTTTTTAAGGTTTTTTTTTCAAATTTTGAAATCTTTAGTTTGAAGACTTTGAAATCTTGTAATCCGGTGTTTTAGAATAAAAATGATTTACTATAGTTCTGACTTTGAACAAGAAATTTTGGAAAATATTTTTTGATTGTTTGTTTAAATGTTTTTGTTTATATTTTGAAATTTTTAGTTCAAAGACTCTAAAATCTTGTAATCCGGTGTTTCAAAATGAAAATGAATTACTCAAATTCTGACTTTGAACAGGAAATTTTTGAAAATATATATTTTTTTTCAATGTTTATTTATATATTTTGAAATCTTGTAATCCGGTGTTTTAAAATAAAATTTAATTACTATAGTTCTGACTTTGAACAATAAATTTTGGAAAATATTTTTTCAATGACACTCTGAATTTGAAAAGAGAATTTTTTTCAAAGAATTATTATAGTTCTGACTTTGAGCAAGAAAATTTGGAAAAGAATGTTAATTTTAAGAATTTAAAGCACGTTCGAGAGCGTTTATCATAAAAAAAAAAAAAATTTTTGCAAAAATTATAATTTTAATGAGTTACCTCTATCTCATGAGATTGCTCTTCAATTGTGTTTTGTTGAGATCTTATGGTGTTTTCCAATTCTTTGTTTCTTTCCAGCAATGTTTTGCCGAGCTCTGCAGCCAATTGGAGATCTGAAACATAAATAATTCGAATTATTTTCTCTGAGAAATGAAAATTTTTCTGAAATCGGTCAACATTAAATATTAATTAAAATTCTTAACTAATTAAAATACAAAATTTCCTATTTCAAAATAAAGTCCAAGTAAAAATATTGTATTTATAACAAAAAAATTAATTTTTCACCAAAAAGTAGAATTTTCTTAAAGTATGTAACTTCAACTAAAAAAAAAAATTAATATTTAAGAAATTCAACTCTTAACCAATTAGTTGAATTTTCGATTAAAAGAACATGAATTTTCTATGATAAATGTAATAATGGATATTTTCACCAAAACATATACTAATTGTAAATTACAAACAGTTAAATTCACCCAAAAAGATGAATTTTATAGAAAAAAGTTTAATTTTTAACTCGAAAATAAAAAAGACGAATTTTCTAAAAATCTTTGAATTTTCAAACAAACAATATTAATTTTCGACAAAAAAGTTCAATTCAAGAAAAAAATTTTAATTTTCAACCAAAAAGAAAAAAAAACAGTTTACTTTCAACCAAACAGTTGAATACAAAAAACGGGTTTCAAAAAAATAGTTTAAATTAATTTCAAATCAAAAACAGTCAAAGTTTAATTTTCAATTAAAAATTATGAATTTGAAGGAATTAATGTAATAGTTAAATTTTCAATCGAAAATATGAATTTTCAAACTATAAAATTAATTCTCTAGCAAAAAAGAAGATTTTTAAATAAAATACATAAATATTTAACCAAATACTGGAATTTTCAAATGAGAAAAATAAATTTGCAAACAAAAATGGAATATTTTAATTTTTAAGTTACAAAAACGAAATTTCAACAAAAATACATAAATTTTCAACCAAGAAAAACAATTTTTCATCTAAAAATGGAACAATCAAATTTCCAACCAAAAAAATAAATTATCAACAAAAAATATGATTTTTTACGCTAGAAGAATTTTTAACCAAATACTTAAATTTTCATCTAAAAGTAGAATAGTTGAATTTTCATTTAAAAAATTAATTTTCAACAACAACAGAAAACGAATTTGCAACCAAAAAGAATATTTTTACTAAAAAATACGAATTTTTAATAAAAAAGATGAATTTTTGACCAAAATGGAATAGTTAAATTTTCAGTTCAGAAAATTAATTTGTAACAAAAAAACTAACAAATTAAAAAAAAAAATGTTGAAAACTATTTCGATTACCAATGTAAAATACTCCGAATCATTTTTATAACAAGTGGATTACTCGGGATTAGAACTGGATAATTCCGGATTACTCCGTCTTATAATTGTGTTACTTCAGAACAAAACTGGATTACAAGTGGATTACTGCGGCTTGCAATTGAT